>MU690647.1:8379-70069 GCA_026770625.1 Nicotiana glauca
AACACCTTCCTAGACTTCACAAATACTCGACTCCCATAACTAGCTCCCTGAGGAAATTGACCCCGAAACCATTATCGGGTAAAAGTTGTTAGCGCCCACTCTTCCCAAGGGTTGAGTCCGCACCGATCAATAGTAACAAAAGGCCATTACAAATTCTTTTGGATAGAGGGAGTACTCACAAATTTATAGATTGTGAATCTGTTAAGAGACTTGGTTTCCAGATTTCTCCTATTAAGGTAGGGTATGTTAGTCTTGGTAATAATTCTATAGATGCTACGTCGGAAGTACTGAGGAATTTCCATTGAATGTTACAGGGTACATCTTACTCTTCAGACCTTATAGTCTTTCTAGTTGGGAATTATGACTTAGTTCTGGGGGCCTTGTGGATGAAAACACTTGGACCAGTTACCATGGACTACATAGTGTTGACTATGTCCTTTACTTATCAAGGTAAATTTCACTTGCTGAAGGGTGTCTTTCAAGAATGAAAATTCTCCGACACCAAGGCTATCAACTAGATAAATGGAGATGATGTCCAGCTCTTTATGCTACAGGTCTTAGTTGTTAAACCTGGGGTACCAACTATCACGACCCGTATTTTCCACCTTCGGGAGTCGTGATGGCGCCTACTAATAGGAGCTAGGCAAGCCAACTTAATTTACTTTTTTTAGCGATTATCGATCATTTAATAATAACAATGCATAATATGATAATGCGGAAGTCTCAATATGTAATTAACTGGAAGAAATGCGGAAGTTTAGCAAAATTCTCTACCCAAGAACTGAAGTCACAAACTCACGAATGTCTAGAGAATGATAAATACAATGTCTGAATAAAAACACAATTATGTTTGTTCCGGTACAAAGGATAACAAACTAAAGTAAAGATAGAAGAGACTCCGGGCCATGCCGACGCCAGCTAGGCTACCTCGGGGTCTCTGGACTGAAGTCAGCTCCCAAAACTCCTACTGCTATCCAAAAGTTGCTCCGGCTCCGTGATCTGTGCAAAAAGATGCATAGATTATAGCATCAGCACAACCGACCCCATGTGCAGGTAAGTGCCTGGCCTAACTCCGGCGAAGTAGTGACGAGGCTAGACAGGACTACCAAAACCAACCTGTGCAGTTCAATATATATATATATAGATATATATATATATATATATATATATATATATATATATATATATATATATATATATATATGCAATAAAAGAGAATACAAAAATTTAACAAGTCAAGAGGGAGGGGAGCATGCTACAGGGGATGCAACAATCCGGATAACAAAAAAACAAACAAATAAAAGGTAAAAATGTACAACTGCAATATCAACGAGAGGAGAAATTCAAAAATTCGCACGGCACCATCCTTCGTGCTTTTACCCTCATTCTCACCAGAACAATCAAATCAGGGCACGGAATATTCCTTCGTGCATTAATAATCAAAATATGGCACGGAATGTTCCTTCGTGCATTAATAATCAAAACATGGCACGGAATGTTCCTTCGTGCATTAATAATCAAAACATGACACAGAATGTTCCTTCGTGCATTAATAATCAAAACATGGCACGGAATGTTCCTTCGTGCACTAACATATCCTCAACACAAATCGTGCACGACATCAACCTTTGTGCTTTATCACTCTTCCTCACCTAAGCAACAATCACAACCAATGGGAAGAGGGGATAGACAAACAGTAATAGAAGTCCCGGCAAGGGAAACACAAGTAAACAGTTAAATCCCGGGAAGGGAACAACAAAATACAAATACAGCCCAGCAAGGGAATAATCACATTTCTTTCTCTTTCTTTCATTTCTTACTCGATAACTAATTTATCATTCGAGCCAATGCTCCAAAGAGTTCACAAATCATAGTTCTTTCTCATACTCTTCACATTTATAGAAATCATCAATTACACAAGGAAGAGTCACAACAAAATTAGAATAAGCACAAATAAGGACTCACGGTCATGCTAGACACTAGTGTATAGATACTCGTCACCATGCCTATAAACCGTACTCGGCAATTAACAATTAGCAAACAATACTCTAATCCTATTCCCTCAAGCCAAAGTTAGATCAAACACTTACTTCAACTCCCACAGCTAAATAAATCCACAACGACCGCTTTCCCTCTCGAATTCGGCTCCAACTCAATCAAATCTATGAAATAACGACTTTATAATATCAATAATAGCTAAACAAATCAAAGCTAATGCCTAAATATAGATCTCTAAGCTTTCTTCCCAAAATTCCAAAATTGCCCCGAGGCCCACTTGGTCAAAACACGAGGTTCGAACCAATTCCATATCACCCATTCCCTCACGAATCTGATTATACTATTTATTTTCGACCCAAAACGAGGTCTAAATCAAAGAAAATTTAAAAAAAAAAAGCCCTAACTCTACCCAATTCCCCTAATTTCAACCATAGATTACATGATTTAGGCTTAGATACTCACTGATTAATGAAGGAAAATGAAGGAAATGAGTGGAAATTTACTTACCCAAGTGGTCTTGAAGAATGGGGGCTTCAATGGATTCCTAAAGCTTGGGGAAGAAGAGAGTTCGTGAGTATTTTTGAATGGACCCGCAACTATTCTATTTCTGAACTTGAAATAATAACTGGGCGAATTTTCCCTACGCGATCGCGACATGAAGGTCGCGTTTGCGGAGAAGGAAGACTGGGAAGCATCGAGTTCGTGGAAGTCTTATCGCGAACGCGTAGAAGGGAAGGGCTGGGTCCAGGACTTTGTTATATGCGAACACGTGAGGGGCCACGCGATCGCGTTGAGTAAGGCTGCAGGGCTATGCGTTCGCGAACCGTTTGATGCAAACGCGAAGAGGAAATGACTGGGGTCCTGAATTTGGCTAACGCGATTGCGAGGTCCAAGACGCGAACGCGAAGGAGGAAGACACAGATCTACGCGAACGCGGGGGGAAGAGTGCGAACACGAAGAAGGAAATCCTTGTGCACAAACACCAGATTTTCTGCAACTTTTTACTAAGTTTAAAACACCCGAACCACCACCGAATCACCCTCAAGCCCTCGGGGCTCCTAACCAAACACACACACTAACTAAATAACCTCATATGAACTTAACAGTGCGATCAAATCGCCAAAATAACATCATAAACGAGGAGTCAAACCTCAAAATCATCACTTTTTCATCAAACTTCTTAAACTTTCATTTTTAGATATTTAGGTCCGAATCACGTCAAATGACGTCCGATTTCAACCAAATTACACAGAAACGTCTTAAACCACATATAAGACCTGTACCGGGCACCGAAACCAAAATATGGGCCCGATACCAGCACTTTCTAATCCATTTCCTTTTCAAATTTTCATATAAATTTTAGAAAAATAATTTAGTTTAAAAATTCATTTCTCGGGCTCGGGACCTCGGATTTCGGTTCCGGGCATACGCCCGAGTCCCATATTTTTCTATGGACCCTCCAGGACCGTCCAATCACGAGTTCGGGGCCGTTTACCCAAAATGTTGACTAAAGTCAACTTTAACCATATTAATATCAAAATTCATCATTTTTCACACAGAATTCATATTTAAGCTTTCGGCTACGCGCCCGGACTGTGCATGCAAATCAAGGTGACAAAAAATGAGGTTTTTAAGGCCTCAGAAGCGCAGAAAAGAGAGAAAACAGGTGATGAACCCTTTGGGTCATCAGATTCTCCACCTCTAAAACAATCGTTCGTCCTCGAACGGACAAAAGAAAGAAGTACCTGAGTCGGGAAAAAGATGAGGAAAACGGCTCCGCATATCAGACTCGGACACCCAAGTCGATGCCTCAGGAGGCTGACCTCTCCACTGAACACGCATTGAAGGAAAACTCTTCGACCTCAACTGTCGAACCTGCCGGTCTAGAATAGCTACCAGCTCCTCCTCATAAGACAGATCCTTGTCCAACTGGATAGTGCAGAAATCTAACACGTGGGATGGATCGCTGTGATACCTCCGAAGCTTGGACACATGAAACACTTGATGCACGGGTGACAAGCTAGGTGGCAAGGCAAGTCTATAAACCACTTCTCCCACACGATCGAGAATCTCAAACGGACCAATGAACCTAGGGCTAAGCTTTCCCTTCTTCCCAAATCTCATCACGCCCTTCATAGGCGACACTCAGAGCAATACCCGCTCACCAACCATGAAAGCTACATCTCGAGCCTTATGATCTGTATAACTCTTTTGCCGCGACTGAGCCGAATGAAGCCTGTCCTGAACGATCTTGACCTTATCTAAGGCCTCCTGAACTAAATCTGCACCCAATAACTGAACCTCTCCCAGCTCAAACCATCCGACTGGAGATCGACATCGCCTACCATACAATGCCTTATAAGGAGCCATCTGAATGCTAGACTGGTAGCTATTGTTGTAGGCGAACTCCGCTAGAGGCAAGAACTGATCCCACGAGCCTCCAAAATCAATGACACAGGCTCAGAGCATATCCTCTAGAATCTAAATAGTCCGCTCGGACTGACCGTCCGTCTGAGGATGAAATGCTATGCTCAACTCAACCTGGGTGCCCAACTCTCGCTAAACTGCTCTCCAAAAGGGCGAGGTAAACTGCGTACCCCGGTCCGAAATGATAGATGTCAGCACCCCATGAAGGCAAACAATCTCTCTGATGTAGATCTCAGCTAACCTCTCTGATGAATAAGAGACTACTATAGGAATGAAATGTGCTGACTTGGACCGTCTATCAACAATAACCCATATCGCATCGAACTTCTTTCGGGTCAACGGGAGTCCAGTAACAAAATCCATAGTAATCCTATCCCATTTCCACTCGGGAAGCTCAATCCTCTTAAACAATCCACCAGGCCTCTGATGCTCGTACTTAACCTGCTAACAGTTCAAACAACGAGCCACATATGCAACAATATCCTTCTTCATCCTACGCCACCAATAATGCTATCGCAAGTCCTGATACATCTTTGCGGCGCCCGGGTGAATAGAATACCGGGAACTATGGGCCTCCGCTAAGATCAACTATTGAATCCCATCGACATTGGGCACACAAACTCGCCCCTGCAATCTCAAAACACCATCGCTATCTAAGGTCACCTGCATGGCATCTCCACGCTACACCGTGTCTCTCAGGACACACAAATGGGGATCATCAAATTGCTGATCACGGATACACTCCAATAATGAAGAACGAGCAACCGTGCAGGCTAACAGTGTACTTGGCTTAGAAATATCCAAGCTCACAAATCGATTGGCCAAGGCCTGAATATCTAAAGAAAGCGGTCTCTGGCTGACCGGAATATCAGCAAGACTACCCATGCTAGCGGACTTCCTACTCAATGTATCAGCCACCACATTGGCTTTCCCTGGGTGATACAAAATAATAACATCATAATCTTTCAATAACTCCAACCAGCTCATCTGCCTCAAATTCAACTCCTTTTTCTTGAACAAGTATTGAAGACTCTTGTGATCGGTGTACACCTCACATGTCACACCATATAGGTAATGCCTCCAAATCTTCAATGCATGAACAATGGCTGCCAACTCTAGATCATGAACCGAATAATTCTTCTCGTGGATATTCAACTGCCTCGAAACATAGGCAATGACTCTGCCATCCTACATCAATACTACACCAAGCCCAATATGGGAAGCATCACAATAGACTGTATAAGGCCCTGAACCTGTGGGCAAAACCAATACCGGTGTTGTAGTCAGAGTTGTCTTGAGCTTCTGAAAGCTCGCCTCACACTTATCCGACCATCTGAACTGGGCGCCCTTCTAGGTCAATCTGGTCATCAGGGCTGCAATAGATGAAAACCCTTCCACGAACCAATGATAGTAGCCTGCTAACCCCAAGAAACTCTGTATCTCTGTAGCTGATGCTGGTCGAGGCCAGTTCTTGACTACCTCAATCTTCTTCGGGTCCACCTGAATACCCTCTGCTGATACAACGTGACCTAAAAATGCAACTGAACTCAACCAGAACTAACACTTCGAGAACTTAGCATATAACTGACTATCCTTCAGAGTCTGAAGAACCACTCTAAGGTGCTGCTCGTGCTCCTCCTGGCTGCGGGAGTATATCATAATATCATCAATGAAAACTATCACGAACAAGTCCAAATAAGGCCTGAACACCCGGTTCATCAACTCCATGAATACTGCTGGGGCATTGGTCAACCCAAATGACATGACCAAAAACTCATAGTGCCCATACCGAGTGCGGAATGCTGTCTTAGGGACATCGGATGCCCTAATCCTCAACTGGTGGTAGATAGATCTCAAGTCTATCTTTGAAAACACCTTCGAACCCTGAAGCTGGTTGAACAAATCATCAATCCTCGGCAGTGGATACTTGTTCTTTATCGTCACTTTGTTCAATTACCGGTAATCAATGCACATCCTCATTGAACCATCCTTTTTCTTCACAAATAACACTGGCGCACCCCAAGGCAAAATGTTGGGTCTAATGAAACCCTTCTCAAGCAAATCCTGCAACTGATCCTTTAACTCTTTCAACTCTGGTAGGGCCATGCGATACGGCAGAATGGAAATGGGTTGCGTGCCCGGAGCCAGATCAATAAAGAAATCAATATCCCTGTCGGGCGGCATACCCGGCAGGTCTGAAGGGAAAACCTTGGGGAACTCCCAAACAATAGAAACAGAATCAATAGAAGGGACCTCTGCTCTGGAATCGCGAACATACGCCAGATAAGCTAAAGACCCCCTTCTCGACCATGCGTCGAGCCTTCACATATGAAATAACACTGTGGGTGATATGCCCTGGGTTCCCTCTCCACTCCAAACGGGGAAAATTTGGTAAAGCCAAGGTCACAGTCTTGGCGTGACAATCCAAGATAGCATGATACAGGGACAACCAATCCATCCCTAATATAACGTTAAAATCCACCATGTCTAAGAGAAATAAATCAACACGGGTCTCAAAACCCTCAAACACTACCACATAGGAACGATCCACTCGGTCGACCATTATAGAATCGCCCACCGGTGTAGATACATAAATAGGAATACCCAAAGCATCACTAGGCATGACCAAGTATGGTGCAAAATAGGATGACACATACGAATACGTAGACCCAGGTTCAAATAGCACTGAAGCATCCCTATCACAGACCAAAATAGTACCTGTAATAACTGCATCTAAAGACTCAACCTCTGGCCTGGCTGGAAGAGCATAACACCGGGGCTGGGCCCCACCTCCCTGAACCACATATCTGGAACGGTCGGCTGCTGGCTGGCCTCTAACTCTGGTGGCCTATGGATCACCTGGTGCCTGAATCATGGGGCGAGGACCTTACTGCTGGTAACTACCTGAAGCTTGAGGGCAAAATCTAACAATGTGAATCGGGTCACCACAACCGTAATAAGCCCTCGGCTACTGAGATTGCTGACCCTGTCGACCAAAATGTCCACCCCAAAAATTCTGAAGTGGTGGGGCACTGATGGGTGCTGATGGGGAACTGTGAAGCTGCTGGTCAGAATAATGCAACTGAGAACCACGACCATCTGAAGTACCATGAGAAACCTGAAGAGCTGACTGAAAGGGCCTCGGAGGATGGCCTCTACCATAAGAATCTCTACCTCTAGACAAGGTACCACTGAACCTACCCATATGAAGGTGCCTCTTATCTGACCCATGACCATCTCCCCGTGCAAGAGCCATATCAACTCTACGGGCCGCATTGGCCGCCTCCTAAAAAGAAATCTCACTCCCGGCTCCCACAGCCATCTGGAGACGGATCGGCTGAATCAATCCATTAATAAATCTCCGCACCCTCTCTCTCTCGGTGAGGAGTATAACAGTAGCATGGCGTGCTAGATCAATGAAATGGGTCTCATACTAAGTGACTGTCATAGAGCCCTGCTGGAGGCACTCGAACTTCCTGTGAAGAGCCTCTCGTTGAGTAACCGGGAGAAACTTCTCCAAAAATAACTCTACAAACTGGTCCTAAGTCATAGATGGCGACCCTGCTGGCCTGGCTAAACAATAGTTCCTCCACCAAGTCTTGGCGGATCCAGATAGACGAAAGGTGGAGAAGTCGACCCCATTGGTCTCTACAATACCCATAGTCCGAAGAACCTCATGGCAGCTATATAAGAAATCCCGGGGGTCCTCTGAAGAAGCACCGTTGAATGTGGTGGTGAAGATCTTGGTGAACATATCCAGCCTCCACAAAGCATCTGCGGACATAGCCGCTCTATCGCCGGTCTGAGTAATAATGCCCGGTTGAACTGCCACAGCTGGCTGAACCACTGGAACCTGAGCCTGGGGAGCTACCTACTCTAGAGTACCTGTAGCAGGAGTCTGAACTCCTCCTCCAGCCTGAGAAGTGGCTGGTGCTACTGGAAGCAAACCCGCTCGAGAGACGCTCTCCATAAAGCCTACCAACCTGACCAAAGCGTCCTGAAGAACTGGGGTGGCTATGAACCCCTCTAGGATCTGAGCTGGGCCCAACGGAGCTGCTGGGGCTGGAACCTCCTCGTCATAATCAACATGAGGCTCCACCTCTGGGGCTGCTGCTCGGGGCTGAGCTCTGCCCCTGCCTCGGCCTCTGGCACGACCTCGGCCTCGCCCTCTGCCCCTCGTAAGAGCTGCGGCTGGGGGCTCGGGCTGCTACGCGGTAGAAGAGGAAACATGTGTTCTCGCCATCTGCGAAAGAATAGAGTAGAAAGACAATCAGTATTGAGAAATAGAATCGCACGACAAGAAAGAACAAAAGTAAAATTTTCCTAACTCTGTAGCCTTTGGGGGATAAATACAGACGTCTCCGTACCGATCCCTCAAACTCTACTAAGTTTTTCTGTAAGTCGTGAGACCTATGTAACCTAGTGCTCTGATACCAACTTGTCACGACCCGGATTTCCTACCCTCGTGAGTCATGATGGTGCCTACTAATGGGAGCTAGGCAAGCCAACTTAATTTACTTCTTTTAGCAATTATCAATCATTTAATAACAAAAATGTATAATATGATAAAGCGGAAGTCTCAATATATAATTAACTGGAAGAAATGTGGAAGTTTAACAAAATCCTCTACCCAAGAACTGGAGTCACAAACTCACGAACGTCTAGAGAATGCTAAATACAATGTTTGAATAAAAACACAACTATGTTTGTTCCGGTACAAAGGATAACAAACTAAAGTAAAGACAGAAGAGACTCCGGGCCATACGGATGCCAGCTAGGCTACCTCAGGGTCTCTGGACTGAAGTGAGCTCCCAAAACTCCTACTGCTGTCCAAAAGCTGCTCCGGCTCCAGCTCCGTGATCTTTGCAAAAAGATGCACAGAGTGTAGCATCAGCACAACCGACCCCATGTGCTGGTAAGTGTCTGACCTAACCCCGGCGAAGTAGTGACGAGGCTAGACAGGACTACCAAAACCAACCTGTGCAGTTCTATATATATATATATATATAAAATAGAAGAGAATACAGAAATTGAACAAGTCAAGACGGAGGGGAGCATGCTACAGGGGATGCAACAATCCGGATAACAAAAAAAACCAACTAATAAAAGGTGAAAATATACAACTGCAATATCAACGAGAGTAGAAATTCAACAATCCACACGGCACCATCCTTCGTGCTTTTACCCTCGTTCTCACCAAAATAATCAAACCAGGGCACGGAATATTCCTTCATGCATTAATAATCAAAAAATGGCACGGAATGTTCCTTCGTGCATTAATAATCAAAATATGGCACGAAATATTCCTTCGTGCATTAATAATCAAAACATGGCACGGAATGTTCCTTCGTGCATTAATAATCAAAAGATGACACTGAATGTTCCTTCGTGCATTATTAATCAAAACATGGCACAGAATGTTCCTTCGTGCATTAATAATTAAAACATGGCACAGAATGTTCCTTCGTGCACTAACATATCCTCAACACACATCATACACAGCATCAACCTTCGTGCTTTATCACTCTTCCTCACCCAAGCAACAATCACAGCCAATGGGACAAGGGGATAGACAAATAGTAATAGAAGTCCCGGCAAGGGAAAAAAAGTAAACAGTTAAATCCCAGCAAGGGAACAACAAAATACGAATACAGTCCTGCAAGGGAATAATCACATTTCTTTCTCTTTCTTTCATTTCTTACTCGATAATTACTTTATCATTCGAGCCCACGCTCCAAAGAGTTCACAAATCATAGTTCTTTCTCATACTCTTCACATTATATAGAAATCATCAATTACACAAGGAAGAGTCACAACAAAATTAGAATAATCACAAATAAGGACTCACGGTCATGCTAGACACCAGTGTATATATACTCGTCACCGTGCCTATACACCGTACTCGACAGTTAGCAATTAACAAACAATACTCTAATCCTATTCCCTCAAGTCAAAGTTAGATCAAACACTTACCTCAGCTCCCACGGCTAAATCAATCCACAACGACCGCTTTCCCTCTCGAATTCGGCTCCAACTCAATCAAATATATGAAATAACGACTTTATAATATCAATAATAGCTAAACAAATCAAACCTAATGCCTAAATATAGATCTCTATGCTTTCTTCCTAAAATTCGAAAATTGCCCCGGGCTCGCTTGGTCAAAACACGAGGTTCGAACCAATTCCATATCACCCATTCCCCCACGAGCCCGATTATACAATTTGTTTTTAAATTTGACCCCAAAACAAGATGTAAATCAAAGAAAATTAAAAAAAAAAAAAGCCCTAACCCAATTTCCCCAATTTCAACCTCAGATTACATGATTTAGGCTTAGAAACTCACTAATTAATGAAGGAAAATGAAGGAAATGAGTGGGAATTTACTTACCCAAGTGGTCTTGAAGAATGGGGGCTTTAATGGATTCCTAGAGCTTGGGGGAGAAGAGTGTTCGCGAGAATTTTTGAATGAACCCGCAACTATTCTGTTTCTGAACTTAAAATAATAACTGGGCAAATTTGCCCTACGTGATCGCGACATGAGGGTCGCGTTCGCGGAGAAGGAAGACTGGGAAGCATCGTATTAGCGGAAGGCTTATCGCGAACGCGTAGAAGGTAAGGGCTAGGTCCAGGACTTTGTTATACTCGAACGCATGAGGGGCCGCACGAACGCATTGAGTAAGGTTGCAGGGCTACGCGTTTGCGAACGGTTTGATGCGAACGCGAAGAGGAAACGACTGGGATCCTGAATTTGGATAACGTGATCACAAGGTTCAAGAAGAGAACGCGAAGGAGGCGAACGCGAGGGGAAGAGTGTGAACGCGAAGAAGGAAATCCCTGTGCACAAATACCAGATTTTCTGCAACTTTTTACTAAGTTCAAAACACCCCGAACCACCTCCAAATCACCCCAAGCCCTCGGGGCTCCTAACCAAACACACACACTAACAAAACAACCTCATATGAACTTAACCGTGCGATCAAATCGCCAAAATAATATCATAAACGAGGAATCAAACCTCAAAATCATTATTTTTTCATCAAACTTCTTAAACTTTCACTTTTAGATATTTAAGTCCGAAACACGTCAAATGATGTTCGATTTCAACCAAATTACACAAAAATGTCTTAAACCACATATAAGACCTGTACCGTGCGCCGGAACCAAAATACGGGCCTGATACCTGCACTTCCTAATCCATTTTCATTTCAAATTTCCATATAAATTTTAGAAAAACAATTTCTTTTAAAAATTCATTTCTCGGGCTCGGTACCTCGGATTTTAATTTCGGGCATACGCCCGAGTCCCTTATTTTTTTACGGATCCTCCGGGACCGTCCAATCATGGGTTTGGGTCCGTTTACCTAAAATGTTGACCAAAGTCAACTTTAATCATATTAATATCAAAATTCATCATTTTTCACATAGAATTCATATTTAAGCTTTCCGGCTATGCGCTCGGACTGTGCACGCAAATCAAGGTGACTAAAATGAGGTTTTTAAGGCCTCAGAAGCATAGAAAAGAGAGAAAACAAGTGATGACCCCTTTGGGTCGTCACACCAGCAGATGACTAATTTAATGCACTACATTTGTCTAAGGAAATCCATATTCCTACTATTAATGATGAACTTCTCATTCTGTACCACCAAGTGTTTGTAGAACCAACCAACTTACCTCCACAAAGAGGTACTTTTGATCATAGTATCCTCCTACCACCTGGGTCTAGACCTATCAATATTAGACCTTACTGGTATTCTTCTATGAAGAAAGACATCATTGAGAAGTTGTTCAAAAACATGCTGCAATAACGTGTGATCGAGTATAGTAATAGTCTTTTTGCATCTCTAGTGGTGGTAGTAGGCAAGAATGATGGAACCTGGAGGTTATGTGTAGACTATAGGGAATTGAATCAGTGTACTCTTAAGGACAAATTCTCTATCGTTATCATAGATAATATATTGGATGAGTTAGCAAGAGCAGTGATATTCTCCAAAATTGACCTTCGATCAAGCTAACATCAAATAAGAATGGCACTAGCTAACATACCTTAAACAACCAACAAAACTCACCTTGGCCATTATGAGTATTCTGTTATGCCAATGGCTTAACCAACATTTTCTGAGAAAATTTGTATTAGTTATCTTTGATGACATCTTACTATATAGTAAGAGTCTTCAGGACCATGGTTCTCATTTACAACAGGTGTTTGACATCATGGTTCATAATAGTCTCTTAGACAAACACTCTAAGTATGTCTTTGGTGTATCTAAACTGGAGTATTTGGGGCATTTTATCTCTAGTGAAGGTTTCTCTAGAAATCCAAAAAAGATCACTACAGTTCAATTATGGCCTACCCCTACCACAAAAAAAAAACCTAGGGGCTTCCTACGTCTTGTAGGTTATTACAGGAAGTATATTAAAGGTTATGGTCTTATTAGTCGAGCATTAACTGAGTTATTAAGGAAGGACAACTTCAAGTGGTCTGAAGCTGCTGATCAAGCCTTTGATGTACTAAAGTTGGCTCTCACAACAGCCCATGTCCTAGCTTTGCCTGATTATTATATTCCCTTTGTAGTTGATACAGATGCTAGTGGTACTAGCATTAGGGTTGTTTTAATGCAACATAGTCATCCTATATCCTTCATTAATAAGGGATTTGGTCCTAGACACATTACACTGTCAGTTTATGAAAGAGAACTGCTTGTATTGGTTTTTGTTATCACTAAATGGTCTCATTATCTACTTGGACAGCACTTTATTGTGAAGACTGACCAAAATGCCTTGAAGTACTTATTGGAGAAAAAGTTACATACTGATTCACAACGTAGATGGTTATCTAAGTTACTTCCAATTGACTTTGAAATCCAATACAAGAAAGGGAAGGAGAATATTGCTGCAGATTCACTCTCAAGGGTAGATAATGCTGAATTGATGGCCTTAAATGTATCCTATGTTCAAGCTGACTTATAGCAAAATATTACAGCTAGTTGGGATGCTGACCCTGAGATTAAGGCCCTTATTTCTTTTTTAGCACAGACACCTCAAAAACACTTTACTTGGATCAATACACATCTAAGAAGAAAGGGGAAGCCTGTGGTGGGGCATGATGGAGTTCTGAGGACGAAAATCTTAACTTTATGGAATTCCACTTCCTCTGGTGGCTGCTCTGGTGTTGATGCTACTCCCAGGAAGGTGATGGCTTACTTCTATTGGAAACAAATATGATACTTCTACCTATCCTAGTTTCCTGCAACCATTGTCAATACCTACTACACCTTGGGTAGAAATCAATATGGACTTCATAGAGCGATTGCCTAATTCTAAAGGCAAGACTATCTTTTGGATAATTGTTGACAAGCTCACTAAGTATGGGCATTTTGCTGCCCTTTCTCACCCTTACACTGCTCAAACTCTTGCACCTGTGTTCATGGACACCATTTTTAAACTTCATGGATTTCCAGCTGCCATTACAAGTGACAGGGATCCTATTTTCATCAGCTCCTTTTGGAAGGAATTTTTATCAGTTCAGGGAGTCACCTCGCAGACTTCAAAAACCTATCATCCATAGATTGATGGTCAAAGTGAGGTGCTCAATAGATGTTTGGAAACATACTTAAGATGTTTCGGCACTGACTCTCCTACGGACTAGTGTTCATTCTTGTCATTGATTGAGTGATGGTACAATTCCATCCCTCATTCTACTATTCAAACCACCCTTTTTGAACTCTTATATGGCTATCGTCCTCCTCTACACCTACCTTACTTCTTGGTGATTCCTCCATTGATGTTGTTGAAGACATTCTGTTGGTCGGGTAATTTAAACTTCAGCTAGCAAAATTTCATTTGGGCAGAGCTCAGCAGCGAATGTAGGCACAAGCTAATAGCCCGTCTACACTCTCCATCTCTCCCTATCACAAGTTGACATCCAAATATTTTGGTCCATATCCTATTGTAGAAAGGGTGGGAGTTGTTGCCTACAAGCTTCTCTTTCCTCTCCTCCTCAAGTCCAACTTCATCCCATTTTTCATATTTCTCAACTCAAGTTCCTGTTTTGGATTTGTCCAGTCATTTATGCCCTTCTCCATAGCGAGGCGACTCATCAAGAAGGGGAACAAGGTTGTAGCCTAGTGTTTGATCAAGTAGAAGGATTTAAATTCAGCTCAAACTACCTCAGAGTTTGCTGTAGATTTGCGTACCAGATTTATACACTTCACCCTTGAGGACAAGGGTGTTGTTTATCGAGGGGGTATTGATACACATACTTCAGCTGATACTGAGTTTAATGCCAGCTAAGATGCCATGTAGGCTAGCAATTAGGTTCTTCACACAATTATTGCCACGATTTCAAATATTAGTAATGGTGGAAAAGTTAGTTAGCTTCATTTCATTTGAATTCCTTTGTAATAGATATATAAATAGGAGAATTGTAAGTCTGCTACACACTTTTTTAATGCTAAGGATCTCCTGATTTCTTTTTTCTCTCTTTCTGAATTCTCTCTTCTTCTTCCTCTCATATATCTTTTCTTTCTTCTTACTTTCACTCTAGTTACTGTTCCATTAGTCAATACCCATAATTAGGTATCAAAAGAGTGATTGTTTGCGATTAATTTTCAACATACGAAAAATAACTGCAATCACAAAAGAATAAAGCATATTTATTTGTCAATTATGAGTAAAATTTTGTTTCTCCTTTGATTCTTCTCTCCTGATTATTGAGGTCTGAAGCAGCGTGTTTCTCGAACGCAGGATGATGTTGGGAATAAACCCCCACAGAAATAATATTCAGGGTAATAAAAGCAGAATAATAATATAGCACCGAGATATGCTAATTAACAAGAATAAAAGAGTAGCAATGGCACCAAGGTTTTTACGTGGAAAACCCTTTTGAATAAGAAAAAAAACTACAGCCCCGAGAGGAGCAACTGATATCACTATAGTAAGGGATTTTACACTTTGTAGGTTCGAGTAAAATACTCCAAAGACAACTACAACACTCAAAAGAAATAACCCTCCTTTGATATTCCCACCTCACTACAATATCGCTCACTCTCTATTTTCTTCACAGACAATTTTCTTATACCCTCTCTGTGAAACCTCACTCTTTCTTTCTAACTCTCAGATATATTTTTCCTCTGAGATTGGTGTTATAAAAAATAAGAGTTGAAGCTCTCATTTTGTAGGCAAAACATCGCCTACCATGCTTGACATTTTTCATTTGCATGCCTGCCAAATTTGACAAGTGCAGAGAACAAAAAATAAACATGGGCTGCTGTAGAATGATGGCTGCAGCCAACTTTGAAAAAGGAACCAATAAGGAAGAAAAAATTTTCCTTAAATAATGGGGATGGACCCCACAAATCTCCCCCTCCAGTCCCATTCACCTGAAGGAGGTAACACCAGAGGTTCTAGTTAGAGTGTATGCCGACAAATTCTTTGCATAGCTCATACTTGTCTCTTGGTACCACTTTGGTCAGCATATTCGAAGGATTCTTACTTGTATAGATCTTCTTTACCTGCATAGACCCATCTTCTATCCTTTCTCTAATCTAATGATATCTCACGTCGATATGCTTTGTCCTTGCATGATACATGGTGTTCTTGCTAAGGTCTATTGCACTTTGACTGTCACAATAGACGACATACTCCTTTTGATGAAATCCAAGCTCTTGAAGGAACCGTTTCAACCATATCATCTCCTTACCAGTTTTGGTAGCCGCAATATACTCCGCTTCAGTTGTAGAGAGTACAACACACTTCTGCAACCTCGACTACCATGATATAGCTTCCCCTGAAAATGTAAACAAATATCCAGTAGTGGATTTTCTATTATCAATGTCACCTGCCATATCAGCATCTATATAGCCTTTCAAGATTGGATCCGATACTCCAAAGCAAAAACAATCTCCCGTGGTACCTCTCAGGTACCTAAGTATCCACTCGACTGCTTCCCAATGTTCCTTTCCTGGATTTTCAAGAAACCTACTGAAAACACCAACTGCGTGAGCAATATCAGGTCTAGTGCATACCATTGCATACATTAAGCTTCCGACTGCTGAAGAATAAGGAACTTTAGCAATGTTCCCTTTCTCCTCCACTATTGTAGGACACATCTTCTTGCTCAACTTTAGATGACCAGCAAGAGGTGTCCTGACTGGCTTAGCACTTTTCATGTTGAAGCGTTCCAGTGCACGTTCAATGTACTTCTCCTGAGATAGCCACAACTTTCTGCTTGTTCGCTCTCGAACTATCTTCATCCCTAAAATTTGTTGTGCTGAGACCAAGTCCTTCATATCAAATGACTTGGATAAATCTCTCTTCAATTTTGCGATCAGCTCTTTATCTTGTCCTACAATCAATATGTCATCCACATACAACAATAATATAATAAAGTTTTTATCAGAAAATCTTTTGAAGTATATACATGGATCAGAATATGTCTTTATGTAAGTTTGAGTTTTCATGAATGAGTCAAACTTCTTTTACCACTTCCTTGGTGCCTGGTTCAACCTATAAAGACTCTTATTCAGTTTTCACACCATGTGTTTCCTTTCAGCTACTTCAAATCCTTCTGGATGCTCCATATAAATCTATTCTTCCAAATCTCCGTGAAGAAATGCAGTTTTCACGTCTAACTGCTCCACTTCTAGATCTAGGCAAGATGCTAAGCTCAAAAATGTTCGAATTGAAGTCATTTTGACAACAGGTGAGAAAATTTCATCAAAATCAATACCTTTCTTCTGTTCGAAACCTTTAACTGCCAATCGAGCTTTGTATCTAACCAGCTTTCCATTTCCATCTTTCTTGAGTTTAAAGACCCATTTACATTTTAGTGGTCTTTTACCCTTTGGAAGTTCAACCAGCTTGTACGTGTCATTTTTCTGTAGAGATTTCATCTCTTCTTGCATAGCTTTCATCCACTTGTTCTTTTCTGGATGGGACAGCACCTCCTTAACACTTTCTGGCTCCCTCTCATCATTGATGAGGACATACTCTGTGGAAGGGTACCTGCATGACTCTACCATTGGCCTCTCTGATCTTCTCAGAGATTGTGGTTGTTCTTCTTCCTGACTGGGGTGCTCTACTTCCTTGACACCTTCATCAAGTTGCTCCCCCTTCTCAATAACCTCACCAGGTTTCTCTCCCTGCTCGGCAACCTCATCGGTCATATTTTCTACACTTGTGGGATTGTTAGAAGTAGAAGGAATAGTAACAAGGTTAGGAATTATACCATTCTTCGCCTTTTCTGACATATCAGCAGCAGTTCCAACTTCACTTTCTCGGAAGACTACATCTCTGCTTCTGATTACCTTCTTCTTTACAGGATCCCACAATCTGTACCTGAACTCTTCATCTCCATATTCGATAAATATGCAGGGAATAAATTTATCATCCAGCTTTGTTCTCTGCTCTTTTGGTACATGTGCAAAAGCTCTGCAACCGAACACCTTCAGATGCGAGTATGACACCTCCTTGTTGGTCCAAATTCTCTCTGGGATGTCAAACTCCAATTGAACTGATGGACTCCTATTGATTAGGTAACAGGCTGTCTGAACTGCTTCACCCCAGAATGACTTAGGCAGTTTAGCCATTCTGAGCATGCTTCTCACCTTCTCCACAATGGTGCGGTTCATCCTCTCGGCTATGCCATTGTGCTGTGGGGTTCCAGGAACTGTCTTTTAATGTCTGATCCCATGACTTGAACAATACTCTTCAAATTCCCTTGAAGTGTACTCCCCTCCATTGTCACTTCGAAGACGCTTTAGCTTTCGACCCGTCTCCCTTTCTACTAGAGCATGAAACTTCTGGAAAACTTGAAACACCCGATCTTTCGTTTTCAAAATATGAACCCATAATTTTCGTGAAGCATCATCAATAAAAGTAACAAAATATTTGTTACCGCCCATTGACCCAATTTCTATTGGGCCACAAATATCAGAATATGCTAAATCAAGTATATTCAATTTTCTTTCAGATGATGTCTGAAATGAGACTCTATGCTGCTTACCAAATAAATAGTAGTCACAAGATTTTACCGTTGTACCTTTGGCATAAGAAATGAGTGATTTCTTGGCAAGAATCTGCAATCCCTTCTCGCTCATATGACCCATTCTTTTGTGCCACAAATCTACAGAAATCTCATCTTGTGCCGCTTCAATTCACCTTGGCATATTTTTGTATTTGTCCTATACAACGTGCCACGAGCAACTCCCTTTGCAATCACCAATGATCCCTTAGTGAGTCTCCACTTTTGATTTGCAAAATAGTTCTCGTATCCATCTTTGTCTAAAGCAATTCCCGAGATCAAGTTCATCCGCAAATTAAGTACATGTCGCACGTCCTTTAGAACCAATGTGCATCCGACATTTATCTTGATACAAAGTTCACCAATCCCCGCAATCTTTGAGTAACTTGTGTTACCCATTCTCACAGTGCCGAAATCACCTGCTACATATCTGCAAAAAAAAACTCCTACCGGCGTGGCATGGTAAGATGCCGCTGTGTCAACCACCCATTCCGACTCTGGATCTGACAGGTGCATGCATTCCTCTTCCTCATTTACAAAGAGGACAACATTATCATTTTTTTTTTTGCACCATGGCGGTTGTGTTGTCGTTATTCTTCTGGCTACTGGTTTCACATTTGCCCTTCCTTGGATTTGGGCAATCTCTTTTGAAGTGACCTGGTTGATCACAGTTGTAGCAATTTCTGGCTCTTGATTTGGATCGGTTCTTTGACTTCCCACGAGCTCCGGATCTACCATAGTTGCTTGAACTCCTTTGATAACTCTTGCCTCTACCTTCTGTGTGAGAGCATGTCCTTGATTTTCATGCTTCTTTCTCATCTTCTCATTGAGTAGAAGAGCCGATGTGACATCTTTCAACTCAATAGTAGTCTTACCGTGCAGGATAGTTGTTGCCAAATTATCATACGAAGATGGCAACGAGTTCAATAGCAATATGGCTTTATCTTCTTCCTCAATTTGCACTCCGAGGTTGGCAAGCAGTGTAATTAGTCCGTTAAAAATATTTAAATATGACAAAAAATTCGTACCTTCTCCCATGTGTAGGGCATATAACTGCTTCTTTAGATACAACTTATTTTTCAGCGTTTTGGACATGTATAGGCTTTCCAACCTTGTCCAAATTCCACGTGCAGTGTCTTCATCAATGATGTTATTTACCACATTATCTGATAAGTGCAACCTGATTGCACTAGCAGCTCTTTCATCTAAGTTAGCAAAATCCTCAGCTTTCATGGTATCAGGCTTTTTGGCATCAGCATCTAGTACCTTGTGTAATCCTTGTTGGATGAGCAGATCCCTCATCCTTATTTGCCGTGTTGAGAAACCATTATCTCCGTTGAATTTGGCTACCTCATACTTTACTCCGGATATTTTTATTTTTCACCGAGTATAATACTACCGACAGTGAATAGTATTTCAGTTAACGAGCAGAACCTGTGCTCTGATACCAGTTGTTGGGAATAAACTCCCACAGAAATAATATTCACGGTAATAAATGCGAAATAATAATATAGCACTGAGATACACTAATTAACAAGAATAAAAGAGTAGCAATGACACCAAGAATTTTACGTGGAAAATCCTTTTGAATAAGGGAAAAAATCACGGCCCCGAGAGGAGCAACTAATATCGCTATAATAAGGGATTTTACACTTTGTAGGTCCGAGTAAAATAATCCAAAGACCACTACAACACTCAAAAGAAATAACCCTCTTTTGATACTTTCACCTCATTACAATATCGCTCACTCTCTATTTTCTTCACAGACCATTTTCTTATACCCTGTGTGTGAAACCCCACTCTTTCTTTCTTACTCTCAGATATATTTTTCCTCTGAGATTGGTGTTATAAAAAATGAGAGTTGAAGCTCTCATTTTATAGGCAAAACATCGCCTACCATACTTGACATTTTTCATTTGCGCCAAATTTGACAAGTGCAGAGAACAAAAAATAAACATGGGTTGTTGTAGGATGATTGCTGCAGCCAACTTTGAAAAAGGAACCAATAAGGAAGAAAAAATCTTCCTTAAATAATAGGGATGGACCCCACAGATGATACAGACTTTCTTGGATTTATTTAATATCCATAAAATAGGTTGTGGATCTTCTTGAAATATTTGATTATTAATAAAGTATTTGATTATCATACCAATAGTCAAAAAGGATATTGCGATATCTTCTCTAACTACTGTACCTAATACCTCTGCATAAGTGAACTCTGATATGCTATTCGAGATCGATTAATCTGGTAATTGCCCTTTAAAAGAAAACCTGGAAAACGAAAAGGCTGCTATGATCTGGAAGTTCCCTAGAACGAGTAATATGAATTATTATTTTGTTAATTTACTTTGCATTTTCTCATATATATCATGATTCCTCAGTTTGCTTGCTCCTTGCTAGTTATATGATCATGCCCAACTATACCTTATAAAAGGATACGCGGACGTTGTAAATGTAACTTGAGTATTTAAGCCCGGAGTCGAATCCACAAAGAATTAACCTATCAATTACTTTTGTCAGACTCACTAAATTCTTTAGAATCAACTTCCCCAAACGTTGTAAACCATAGTTGATAGTATCTCAAATAACTAAGATTGAAAATAAATAAATCAACAGTTGTAAACTAAATATGCTTGGGTTGTAAACAATAATGAGAAGGTTCTAAGGTAGTGATTTCCCATATTGATGGAATCCCTTCCGATTATGTTTCATATAGATTCACCAAACCATCTCTATCAATCATGAGCACTCTTTTTACCGTAAATCTCTCCCGCGTAATCGCGATAATTTACTAGACACACTCTCCCGAGATACGCTAACTGACTCTGTGTATTATAGCTCGCTTTAGATTGCACTCAAGGCTTCGTTATCCCCCCGCCTTTAAACCCGCAGTTATAGATCCCTCTTATACTTTGGGAGTGGTGTTGTTCAACAATTACCTAAATATGCACTCTCTCCTGAGTTATGCACACTAAATAGGCACAACTAATTGAGGATCCTGTCAATTAACTACAACAAACACATAGTTGAACAAATAAAAATTAACTCGCAAACTATATTAACATAATCAAGAAGTTCATCCTTCAATAGGTTCCATCAAAACCTTAGATAAGAATAGTTAGCTACTTATAACAATAATGAAAACTAAATAAGAATTCATAAACAATTGTAAAAAATCACCATAGAAGGAGATATGGATTGATGCCCAATGATCCTCCTTGCCTCTTGCCTTCCTTATGATGTTTTTCACTTCCAAAAATCATTCTCCCCTTTTCATGGCCGGCTTCCTTCGTTTAATATAGGGTTTAGGGCTAAAAATCCGGTGTTTTGCACTTTGGTCCATGAATTTTACGAGCCCTGCCGCGGTTACGCTAGGACCGCGGCCAGAATGGTCCTCTGAATCTGCAACAATATTCTGCCGCGGTCCTACTGCAGTTACGCTATGTTCCGTTTAGAATTTGAAAAAATGTAAAACATGAAAGTTGTAGCCTTTTGCGTTAGCTTTCCAACCACATATTGTGGAGTCCAAATAGAGTTTTGAGCAAAACGTTATGTCTATTTTACTAGATAGTGCGCAACATGCCTCATCGAGTCTTCGTCCGTACTTCATTATCAAATTTGACCCCCGAATATGATCCCGGCTTAATTCCTTAGACTTTTACTCAGACTTCAAAGCTCCAAATCACTTGAATTCATTCCATAACATCTATATAGTTCGAAATCACTCCTACAAGGCATAAAACACACCGTTAGAGCAAAACACTAACTATTAAAGCGCAAACTCAACTAAAATGCAGTAAATTAAAGTGTAATAAGCGACTAAAATATGCACTTATAGCCTATCATCATTATACTAGAGAAATTTGGATTTCATACTGAAGCCTGATAAGGTCATCTGCATAGGGCTTTTAACACTTTGTCCGCTCAACCAAATATAATTACATATGATAGCCAATATACATATATTATACACTTTATACATTTGCCAGCTATTTTTTTGGGGTGAGTGGGTATACCATGTAAAAATCTCTGGCTGCGGCATAGTTGGCCAGGAAAAATGTAAAATGGAACGGGTTGACTCGTTTAAGCTTGGGCTTGAATAACCCGTACGTGAAATGGGCTTAGCAAATATAAGAAGTGAAAATAGCACAGATTAGCCAGTTTTCAAACTAATAAGTGAAAAATAGTCATTGTTTGCAAATTCATTAAAAATAACTATCATTTTTCTGAAACACGAAAAGTTTCATCATAGCATGTTGGATTATGGAGCTCCTTCGTATAAACTTTCAGCATATTATGTTGGAACTCTATCACACGGAAAGTTTCAGTATAATATGCTAGATTATGGAGCTCCTACATATAAAATTTCAGCAAATTATGTTGGAACTCCAATACATTATGAAATTCTAGCATATTATGCTAGAATCTCATATGAAAAAAATCGATTTTTTTTTCAGATTTTAAAGGTATTTTTGTTCAAATTTTTTCTTTACATGAAAAAATGGCTAAATTTTAGTTACTTTTAAAATTGTGGCTATTTTTCAATTACCAGTTATAAATTTGGCTATTTATTATTTTATCACATATATCAAGCAAGCGGTTTTTAGTTGCATAAAGTGTCATATGCCCATGGCAAGGAATAATTTTTATTAGTTTCTATAAGTGAAACGATAGATCATCAGACCTTGTAGTTCTATTACATGGAAAAAAAAGAATTAATGTAAATTGTTGTAGAAGAACCCTCATGTAACATAATGTGGTAAAGTAATTGTGATATAACAAGAATATTCGGTTAATTTTGAACCATATTATATTATGACAAAGTATAAAACCATGAATTTCTCAAGGAGAGATTTGTTCGACCAAAAAGGTTTAGATTTTCCGTTGAACTAATTAAATAAGAAGTTTTAAGGTAAATACTACCTAGCCAAAGATAATTTACCCTTGATCTAAGGTAGAAAATACGAGTAAGCAAACAAAGCAAGAATAAGATTTAACTTTAACATTGATTAAATTCTATTATATAAGAAAAGGATGGTGATTTTCTTGACATTAAACAACAATGAAGAATACATAGAGGAAAAGAGTCACCGATCTTTAACAAGGTAGAACACATACATTTGATATGATGAGACTAACGATATATATTGAGGATCTGAGCTTCCTTGCTTCTTTCTCCTTCGTGGGGAGATAGAGAGATGAAAATCCCTCTTCCTCTCAGAGAACATGTCTGTGTGTAGATTTGTTTTCAGCTCCCTTTCTTCTTCTTTTCACTTAGTTTATATACTAGGGCTTCTCCTTTACCCAACAGTCATTAATCATAGTAATTACATCATTTTACTACATTATTGGTTGACCCTTTGAAATGTTGTAACATCCAGTTCTCCGCTCAAGCGTTCTGAATACATGACCTCGGTCGTGGCCAAGGCACGTGTCCCTATATCGTTGTATGGATACGACCTTGGCCCAAGTAACTTTTTACCGTCCCTTTCCATGCAGGTTCTTTTCTGGTCAGATTTTGACCCATACAGTTAGTCCCTCCGCATGTTGGGGTCGCTTCTTGGTGAGCTCGATATGCGGACTCTGTCAATTCAAAAATTATGACAAATTTGAGAACTTTATACGAGAGGCGAGCACCTCGTGGCGAGGTAGCAATGTGACGTTTCGAGAGCTGCGTCAAACCGTTACGTCAGTTCAGAATTTTATTAATACTTCTCATGTGTCATTATGGCACACATTTTTTATGTATCGCATCGTTTCCCATGCCCTTCCGTTTTCTAAATTGTGGCATTTGGTTTTCCTGCTCGGGCCATTTATATCCTTATAAATAGGGGAGAATCTTCCATTTGAACGTTACGATTCTTAATCGCTCAAGAGAGGTTTTTGCAACTCTTCTTCTTCTTCTTTAGTTTCTCATATTTCTGTTTCTATTAGAAATTCCTGTGACTACTACTTTTTTCATTTAACATTCCCGTTTTTCTCAATCAAAGAAAAAATAGCTAGTGCATCTTCCAATCCTGATAGAGTCGTCGGTGCTCCGGTACCAGAAAATTATGTACCCCTAATCGAAGAGGGAGTGGGTCCGGTGGAGGACGAGAGTTTTTTTATAGTAGATGAGGTGGTTCCCCATCTAGGAAGGCGAGGACTGATTTCAATAGCACTGCTGGGGATGAGCCGGAACTTGACCTCTTGTCGATGGATGTTACGATGCTCATGGCGTTCAAAGCCAAATGAGGGATTCTTGATCACGTTGAACTAGTTTCGACGGGTTCGGGACATAGTGCACATACACCGCTTGGGCTACTGCGCGTTCTACGTGTTTACCGTGAAAATAGTAAAAACAATTAGATTTATAAATGAGATTCTAAAAATACGTGATCTATTTTCGAGATAGTTTGTAAGGGTGGTTAGTGCTAAAACATGAAGTAGAGTGATAAAGATCGAATTAACCAAAGCAGTAATCGGACCAGTAAGGTGATGCTTCCCGGACATAAAGCAGGCCAGTAGGTACCTCGGAGCCGAGCCTCGAGCCTATCTCAGACTTATCGAGGGTAGTCGGGAAAGAGATAATAGATAAAGATATAAGTAGGTAAGGCTCTATACTATCAATTTTGAGCAAAATAATGAAGAGCGAATAAAGAAATAATAAAGTGCTTAGGCGACCTCGAAATATGCTTCTTTGACAAACCAAGAGAATAGTTAACAATCGATATGACTTAGAACCAGAGAGAGATTAGAGAAAGAGGGAGGGAGAATATAATTTCTCTTTTTTGTAAGACAATTGGAGATATTATACAAGGTGTTGGTGACCCTCCTTTTATAGAAAAAGGGGCATCCAAACTTAATACGGAATACATAGTACAAAAGGAGTGAGATGTGACAACCCATTTTTCTTATGTCGTAGGAGGATTGGCGCCGATCCGTTTGGACAAGTCTCATGGACCCCGGATAAATCCCTCGGGGGATATCTTCGCCCATCAGGGTCTTGGCCGATGCCCGATCCGGGTAAGGCGTCGGTAGATCTCGAGGGAAGCGACCGAACTGAGATCCCGCGCCTTCGGGATTTATTCTTCGAAGCATTATGTCGAGGAAAAATTGGTCTTATGATACATGCTCTTCTTTCTTTCCCCTATATATATGGGGATTCTTTGTGATCAATTCTTCATTCAAACCCCCCTTCGATACATGCTCTTCTTTCTTTCCCTGCCATTTTTCCAGCCTTTGTTGCTCTGCAATGTTTGAGGCCTATGGACTTAAGATCCTATGTCGGACAGACCATGGGCCAGCTCTCGATCCTTCTCGGGCAGGACGGGCTTGTCCCACTATGATGTTGTTTTTTTTGTTGTTGTTATTGCTGTTGTCGCTATCCCCGTTGGCTTAGCATGGCAACATATGAGGTTGATGTCTTCTGACCTGGAGAAAGATTTGAATTATCCACCGCTGCTCAAGAGGGGGCTCAGATTATACACCGTACTCACCCTCCTTCCTCGGCCTGGCGTATTACACCCCCTTTGGATTCGGGGGGCATGGTGATGGTTTCAACTTGGTCGTTGCCTCCCGAACCGAGGCGACATCTCAAGAAGTGGCTTCGGGGTAAGCATGCTGGCGGAGTCCGTGCTAGCCAAATTTTTCGCCCAGCCACTTCTCCCTTCTTCTGGTATCCCCCTCATCATTTTTCTCTTCTCCCGGCTTCCTTTTGAAGATGCCATTACGTGAAGATGGGGAGGAGATCCCTGTGGAGGCCAGACTTGGAAGATATTGTCTTTGAGGTTATACGACTGGAAGGATGATTTTGGAAGCTCTATACGTGCATAGGATGCTCTCTTGGACTTACATACTATATGTATCTTATCTCTTTTTCTTTTTGTATAAGACCTCCTGCGGGCTTTTGTAATCATGTAATATGAAATTGTATATAAGGATTTATATGAATATAAATATGCTTTTTCCTGGCTTCTGCTTTCAATCCTTGTCTTTCTTTGATATATTTTTATGCCTTCAAAAGTCTTCATTTGTTGTCAACTACTGGCATCTGCTTAGGATGGAAGCATTTTCTTGGATCCCGTGTTGGTCTGTACGGCTTTCTCCGAGCCTGATAATCAAGCTTCCGATCGAGTTAAAGCCGACTCGATATATTCAGGCAGTCGAGTCCCTCAGATTACGCTGAGATAACCGATAGTATCTCGGGTCTCTCGGGAAAGGCGTTGAGAGAAGATCATATCCTTAGGTAAGTGAGGGTCCCACCCGGACCATAGATAGCCCTCTGGAGCGTATATGTTTGACTTTACTTCGGGGAGTCGCCCATGCTCGGGCATCACTTTGATTTTGCTTGGAGCTTTTGACCAATATGAGATAGCCTTGTGGAGGACCCTTTGTATTCTGCATGGGATAAGCAACTTTGGATTGTCGGGTCCTTACCTCAAAAGTATGGGTAGTGCCTTTGGGCTCTGTGGCGGTCTTCTATTGGCGAAGGCGATGCTTAATCTTTCGGGGCTTTGCCGTGATGGGGACGCATAGCTAACTTTATAGCTCCGGTGCGGGAGATGATATCGAGGGCTGATGCCCCTGGGTTGCTTCCTGAATTTTTTGTTGCTTTCAAATGCAACGTGAGGATGTCCGTGCCTATTTTAGGGGGCAGTCGGAGTCTGCCGCCAATAGTCGTTTGCTTCGGGAAGGCCCACATTGGACTTCGGACGAGTTATTCCTTACGGTGTTGGCCGCTGACGTTGCTCCTCCGAAACCCTCTGTCGTTTGTTTGGAGGGATAAGGAGATATCCTATAGGGGTATGCCTCGTGCTTTCCTTCTTGTACCTGAAACTTCCTTTCATAGGCTTGTGATGTCCTTAGATCCGGGCTGGTACATTTAGGACCCGAGCCTCGAATAATTTTGGGCCTGATCTGCAAAAAATTTGTCTAGTAGAGAAGATGCCTTACAGTGCATGCTTTGTCGCTTTCCACCCTTACGGCTGGTTTTCCTTCTTTTTGTTATACTAGTTGTAGTAAAAAGCAGAGGTTTTGGAGTACCTTAAGGGCGATGCCGTCCGTGATGGAATTACTTGCGAGGAGCTAAGAGCTCAAGTGCATGTTCGAGCTTTAGAGGAGATGAAGGCCTCGGCTAAGGTCCCTGCCTTCGAGGTTCAACTCAAATTGACCCGCGATAATGCCACGGTTCTGGAGGATATGATCGAGAGACTTGAGCCTGAACTCTCGAAGGCTAGGGCCGAGAAAATCGATGCTTGGGCGGAAGCGGCATTAAGCCGAACCAGGGTTGATCGCAAGATGGAGATTTGCATAAAGGAAGCTGCTGACGCTTAATCTGAGTTGAGGCGACCCCTTGATCATAAGAAGAGGATCGAGGAATATGTTTTTTCCTGATACCGGAGAGAGGTATTCGAGGAAGATGGAGAAACGGGCCTCGTTCTCTCAGGGAATTGGCCCAAGCAAGGGCGGATGAGGGCGACACTTGGTCACTCCTTGTGGATGTTGCAGAAGGCGATCTTGACGAGCTGTAGCCTTTTGGTGAAAAATAGAGGTTTCATCATCATTTTAATTCTTTATTCCTTTTGTACCTTTTTCTGTCATTGCTCTCGATCGTGTAGACCAGTTTTGGAACTAGTCCCCTAGTTGCGTTATGGCTTGAGCTTTGGTTCGGCTTAATGCTGCTTCCATAAATATGGCCCAATGGTTGAAGGGTAACCATAAAGATAATTTTTCCTGGCCTTCGTAGAGGAGTATTCCGATCAGGCCGGTGTAGGGGGCTCCTTTTCTGGGAAGAATTGGCTTAAGCCAGGGGGACAATCGCGGAGCTTGGTTGTCATTTGCTGAGGCCATAGAGGGTGAACTTCGACAAGTTGTACTCCTTTCAGCGCGGGGCGTAGACGTGACTATTTTGTTTTTGATATGGTCTTGGGGTGCCTGCAGATGGAGAGGGAGCCCGTTGTGTACGATATATATATATATATATATATATATAAGTGAAAGGGTTTGGAGTTTTGTTTCTTTGATACCTTCATTGTTTTTGACCGGGCGGGGCAAAAGATAGCGGCCTATTCTATTGTTAGGTCCGAACTGAAGAGGGCCCTTGATCGTGCAGGAAATAGCAGGGAATATGAGAAATGCAGGTCCTGGAGGGAGACCCTCGAAGAGATTCATGCCAAAGGATTCGATCTCTCGGAGGAGATCGGACATGCCAAGGGAGCGGAGTTTGATGCCAAGTTTCTGATATCTAATGATGAGGTGGAGGCCGATGGGTCGTAGCTACCAAAAAAGGAGATAAAGGGGGAACAAGCATTCCCTGCCTTCTTCGCTTTGTATATACACACATAGATCTCACCATACGACGCAGGCCGAGATTGCGCCCTATTATTGACATTAAATAATAAGGAGGGGGGAACCCCGGAACTTGTAATTTCTGCATTTCTACTTGCTGGAGTTCTTTCACTAGATCGATTCAATCCCAGAGTAGCCTTTAGGCTTGCATTTTTATACTACCCTCGGGTTCAATCTCTGAGTCGAGATCCAACTCGAGCTTAATTAACACCTGAGCCCGTCTGGGCTGGCGATAATGGTTTTTATTTTCTGCCTTTGGGCATTTGGCGATTATCCAGGTCCAGTCTCCAAGTCGCATTGCAATTCGGGCTGTAATTGACCCTTTAATCTTCCTGGAGGTTTCGGTCGGCGATAGTGGCATCGATATCACGCTCTTGGGAGTATTATGATATTTGGGTCCAGTCTTCGAGTCGCGTTGCGACTCGAGATATAATCGACCCTTAAATCTCATTTGAGCTCTTGGCCAACAAGGGTGTCCTTTCTGTTGCTTGGTCATTCAGACCTTTTAGTATGAGGAACGGAGGCTTTGTTTTGTTAACTATTTTGGATCCTGTCTCCGAATCGGGTTACGATTTGAGCTCACTTTAATCCTCAAGCTGTCAATTTTCAAGCTGGCGGCAATGGCTCTTACACTGTATGGTCGTAGAGACCTTTTGATATGAGGCCCGGAGGCTTGCTTAGCCGGTAACAAAGGCACTTACGTTGTTTGGTCGTAGATACCTTTTGATGTGAGGCTCGGAGGCTCTGTTTAGGCTTTGTTTTCTCTTATTAAGGTCTTATTGAATATTTTCGTGTGACCCGTCATCGGTTCTGAAAGAACCTTGATTTCAAGTCGTAGTCGGCAATGTTTTGAGCACCTCAGAAGGTTCATAGCTCATAGGTCGAGTAGATCGATGCTCTTGCGATTTGGAGTCGATGCGGTCGGGACTCGTTTTTTGCCTGTTGAGGGAAGCCTGTTTTTAACCAGTTCTTTCCGAAGTAGATTTGGAGGATTTTTTTAGCGACAGTCGGGCGTCCTCGAGTCGCATTTTTTGGGCTGAAGAAGATGTTTTGATCGGAGTCATGTGCGTTTGGCCGAGGCCATTTTTGATCCCGAGAAACAATTTTAGGCATCTACACCGAGGGTATGCCCTTTAGGGATTCTTACAAATATGACATATATCCTAAACTGCGGGATTTTTCATGCATGTTGAGGTCTTACAGTTTGCCATGCCTGTTGAGGTCTTACAGTGTATGGAGAATAAATTTTGTGTTGCCGAGGCTGCCCACTAGGGTCTTACAATTTTGGATTTTCCAATATATGGCGATTCGCGATGATTTTCCGAGTCGTCGAGTTCTGCTAAAGCATAAATACAACCTTTTGCGAACCCGGAGTTGCATTTGTGAGGGCTTTATAAGCCCAAAATTCCGACCCCGAGATACGGTGGATGCTGAATTGTTTAATGTCTTCGAGTGTTTTAGGACATATTTGATGGAGAGGCCTCTATCGGAAGTGTGCTGCGATTTGTTTCTTTTCTAAGAGAAAGGCGTTGGAGATATACTCTAATCCATTGATGCGATATACGTGATATCGTGTTGGCTCAACCGGTTCTTAAGCCAAGTCGGTTGCTTTGCTGATTTTCATGTTGCTTTATTCTTGATTAAGGGCCTTTCTCTTTTCTCATAAAAAGAAAGGGGTACCTTCGATTGCCTGATATAATAATACATGTTCTTGCCTTAGCGAGGTTTGGCTATATTGATCATTTTGGCCTGGCACATCATTTCCCCGTAGAGACCTTTGTTCGGCGCTCCCACGAGTCTCGTAGATTTCAGGGGGAATGCTCCTGGCTGCTTTGAAAGTTGGCCGTAAGGATGGCTCCGAGCGATTTTGTAGAGTTTCTCTCCCGGTACCTTCGTGGGTGTTGCCTAAATAAAAACCTTGCCGGTAAAAAACGCTTCTTCTTTTTGGGATAAAAAACTCGATCCAAGGAAAAGAGTGCAGCGGACACACCTTTTGGTTGGGAGGTCTTGAGGTCTTTGGACAGTGCTAGTGTCTCGATATCTTTGATCACGTGCCTGCACGAGGATTAATTTCTATCTTGAAAATAAAATAAAAGAAATGGCGGTAACTTTGGATGGGATACGTAGGCGGTGCTCTGGAGCTGACTTGTTTCGGTCGCCCGAGGTCGGGTATACGATGAGGATTTCTAATTTTGCCTTTTGTCAAACCTGACCGGTGTTGAGAACTGATTCACCTGTGGTCTTATTCGGAGGCGGTGGTATGGGGGTCTAGAGTGCATCGTGTATTGCGAAAATTTCCCTTGCCGCGTGTTGCTCTCCATAGACAGTTTTAATTTCGTCCTTTGTCGGGAATTTTATCATCTGGTAGACGGTGGATAGTACCGCTCTCATGCAATGTATCCATGGTCGTCCGAACAAGGCGTTGTACCTCATGTCTCTCTTGATGACATGGAACTTGGTGTTTTGGGTTGTGTCGGCTACGGTGATGGGTATGATGATCTCTCCTTTTGTCGTTTTGCTCGCCATGTTGAAACCGTTGAGGACTCGAGTGGCGGGCACGATCCATTCAGTTAACCCAAGCTATTCTACCACTCTTGACCTGATAATATTGGTCGAGCTACCTCGATCCACGAGTACACATTTTATCTAAAAAGAATTTACAAGAAAGGAAATTACCAGGGCGTCGTTGTGGGGTTGAGATAGGGCATCTATGTCTTCTTCACTGAAGGTAAGGGCGTCCTCGGGTATATATCCTCGAGTCCTTTTCTCCGTGGTGATGGATATTTTTGTTTTCCTCATCATGGGTTCCTGCGGGGTATTGGCAATCCCTATGATCATGTGAATGACGTGTTGTGGTTCATTTATTTCGTTCTTCTTGACTACGTCCCTGTCCCAAAACTAATTTATGGCCCGATCGTTGAGGAATTCCTGAAGGTGCCCTTTGCTAGGTAGCCGGGCTATTTCTTCTCGTAGTTGATGGCCATACTTGGTCCAGTAGCCGTGTGTGTTGTGGAACTCACACGTCAAGTTGTAATTTCTCTGCGAAGGGTCCGACTGCACTGGTCTGGGCCATTTTGCATCCTGAATTTGCTGACAGCGAACACGATGTCTGATACGTCGATGTTGTAGTTGCATTCCGACAAGTGGGGGGCATTGACTGGTGCCATGTTTCAGTCAAACCTGGTCCTGTTGATGATCCCCCGAGGATCCTATCCTCGATCCATCCTCCGATCATTGCGGGGCAGGTTACGCCTCGGGGCGTTCCTCCTGTCTTCGAGGTACGGTTGATACATTTCTTTGCTTGGTTCGCCTCTTTTGCTAGGAGTCTATTTGGGTATACTGAGCCTGATGGGGCCCCGAGCTGGTCATCCTTTGCCCTGATCTTCGATTGGTACCGGTTGTGGACGTCTGACCAAGTCATGGCCGGGTATTCAATCAAATTTTGTTTCAGGTGTTCCGAAGCCATAGAGCTCCATTCGTTCAGGCCTTGGGTGAAGGCCTGCACTGCCCAATCGTTGGAGACTTGCGGTAGCTCCATTCCCTCCATCTAGAATCGGGACACGAATTCCCGCAGCATCTCATTCTCTCTCTGCTTGATTTTGAAAATCTTAGACTTCCTCGTCGCTACTTTAATGGCTCCGATGTGTGCTTTTACAAAAGAGTCCGCTAACATGGCGAACAAATCTACGAAGTCGGGAACCAGGTTATGGTACCACATCATGACCCCCTTTGATAGTGTTTATCCGAATTTCTTCAGCAGTACGGACTAAATCTTGTCTCTCTTTATGTCATTACCTTTTACTGCACAGGTATACGCAGTGACGTGTTCATTGGGGTCGGAGGTGCCGTTGTACTTAGGTAGTTCCGGCATTTTGAACTTCTTTGGGATAGGTTTCAGGGTTGCTTTTTTTAGGAATGGCCTTTGAATGAATTTCTTTGAATCTAAAACCTTAAGGACTGGAGGAGCGCATGGGATCTGATCCACCCTAGAGTTATAGGTCTCTACCCTTTTATCGTCGGCTGTGATCATTTTTTCTCCCGATTCGATTCTTTTGGTGAGGTCCTAGAGCATTTTTATGATGGCGGGGTCAGCCACTGAACCGTTGTTGCTTGATCTTTTGAGTACTCATTCGGCGGGGGGAGTTGTATCTGGTGCCACTGTACTGGGGGTTCTTGGATGTCTTTGCAGCTGAGCGATGGCTAGTTGTTGTGCCTGCAACATTTCAAAGATGACATGAAGACTAACTTCCTGTTCTTCCCGGGCTGGGGTCTTTTGCACTTCCTGCTGGTCGTTGTGCCGTATGCTCCTATCGGTGTGAGAAGTTTCGTTTACTTGCTGAGCGTCCTGCGAACCTGCATCCACTAGGATTGGTCCGGGAATGCCGTCAGGATTCTGTGGAGTTGCTCCGATGGCCGGGATAGCCACGCCATTTTCCCCATGGTCTTCGAGGTTGTTGTTCTCAACTCTGTTTATCGAGTCAGACATTTTGGCCTACAATCAAAGAGTTCTTGGGCAAGAAAAAGTGTGAAAGATATCGTGCGTTCGATTGACGAAACTAATAAGAGAATAATCACTACTCCCTCCGTTTCAATTTATGTGAACCCATTTGACTAGGCACGGAGTTTAAGAAAAGAGACAAGACTTTTGAACTTGTGGTGTAAAATAAGGCACAAATATTTTGTATGGTTATAAATCATTGCATAAAGGTAAATATTTTCCAAATAAGGAAAGGGGTCATTATTTTTGGCACGGACCAAAAAGGAAATAGGTTCACATAAATTGAAACAGAGGGAGTATTATTTTTAGCCCCACGGTGGTCGCCAAACTATTTACCGTGAAAATGGTAACAACAGTTAGACTTGTAAATGGGATTCTAACAATACGTGATCTATTCCCAAGCTAGTTTGTAAGGGTGGTTAGTGCTAAAACGTGAAGTAGAATGATAAAGATCGAGTTAACCAAAGCAGTAATCGGACTAGTAAGGTGATGCTTCCCGAATGCAAAGCAGGCCAGTAGGTACCTCAGAGCCGAGCCTCGAGCCTATCTCGGGCTTATCGAGGGTAGTCGGGAAAGGGATAACATATAAAGATATAAGTAGGTAAGGCTTTATACTATCAATTTTGAGCAAAATAATGAAGAATGAACGAAGAAGCAATAAAGTGCTTAAGGCGACCTCGAAATATGCTTATTTGACAAACCAAGAGAATAGTTAACAATCGATATGACTAGAACCAGAGAGAGATTAGAGAAAAAGGGAGGGAGAATATTATTGCTCTTTTTTGTAAGACAATTGGAGATATTCTACAAGGTGTTGGTGACCTTTCTTTTATAGAAAAAGGGGCGTCCAAACTTAGTACGGAATACATAGTACAAAAGGAGCGAGATGTGACAGCCCGTTTTTCTTATGTCGTAAGAGGATTTGCGTCGAGCTGTTTGGACAAGTCTCATGGACCCTGGATACATCCCTCGGGGGATATCTTCGCCCATCAGGGTCTTGGCTGATGCCCGATCCGAGTAAGGCATCGGTAGATCTCGAGGGAAGCGACCGAACCGAGATACCGTGCCTTTGGGATTTATTCTTTGAAGCATTATGTTGAGGGAAAATCGGTCTTCTGATTTGCCCGTGCACACTACGCATATCCATTTGTCATTGGATACACACTTCCCCTTCCCTCGGTTGCGGTGGACTTCGGTCGATTCTACGAGACGTGTCCGGATCAATTCTCTCCGTACGTATACAAGCTCTTCCTTATTCTAAGCAAGTACGTGGAGCTAGCCGATCGGGGAGTTTCTCTACAACACATGCTTCATCTCTTAGCCCCTCATTTTCTTAGGGAAACGATGATTTACCTGCGCCACTGAGGAACCAAAAGTTTGGTGGTGAAGATGGATGACAAGACCAACCGCCGCTTTTGGGAGAATTTCTTCTACGTCCGAACAGAGTATGTGGTGTCGAACCTTACGGGGTTTCTTGAGGCATGGAATTTCGCCCGTAAGTCTCCCTTTCTTTTTATTACATTACATCTTTTTTGAACATGTTTGTTGGTTGTCTCTCTTTAGTGACTGTAGTGTTTTCTTTTCTTGCAACCGAGAGGGTGCCTCCTCTTCAAATTGCCAACATTCACGAATGGGTGAGCGCGATTCTACCCCATACTATATGGATCCACGAATAGGCGCCTTTCCATGAGAGGTTTGGACGCAAACCTTCCACTGGTAAGTCGGCTTATTTAAGACTTAGTCGCTTTATTCTTTGCTCCATCATTTTCTTTATCTTATCTTTATTTGATCGAATTTCTAGTTGACAGGTCGGAGTGGAGCGAGAAGGGCAAGGGCTCCTACCCTTGCTTTTCGTCAACTGGCTTTTTTCTCTGCCTGGCCCATACCAAGAGCAACTGTGGATGAGGGCGGCCAAAGTTTGGTTGCTTGACGGACCACGTCCTCAACCGAAATCGTTCGTTTGGAGGTTGCTCTTCCGTCGGAGACTCCGGTCTCCACAGTCCGTTCAATGGGCGAACCTTCTCATGGCAGTGGCGAAGAGGCTCCATCAAAGAGGCCGAGGATAGTGTTGGAAGGGGAATCTTCGGTTGAAACGTCCTTGAGGGGCGACCTCGTTTTGGCGGTGCCTGAAACCGATGGTGGTTCCAGCCTGGGTATGGAGGCGATGCCCACTGCAGGCGTGGCAAAGGCTGCTGCGGCAGGGGGACAGAGTTCTAAGGCTATCGTAACAATTCCAAGTGGCCCATCAACATCTCGGCTGGCCCGTACTCCATCTTCCGCTAGTGAGAGGTTGAAGGGCGTAGTGGTGGAGGATTATGAATCCGATTCTGACATCAATCCCGAGGACATGAGGATGTTCAAGGAAGGATTTACCAGGGTCGATGTTAGGGTGTAAGGCCCTTCCCGTGTGCTCGAAATCCCATTGGATTTTAACCTATTGGAGGACATGGTAGATTTGGTGCCTCAGTTTGACCTTCTGTGTTCCGCTGCCGAAAGCAGATCTCTTCAGGAGATCAGTGATCCTGGTTCGTCAATGATTCTTTTTTTGGTTACACTTACATGTTGGAGATCGAGATTGCTTGTAGGGATGAGACGTGGGCCGAAATCCTTCTGAAAATGGCCAAGAAGTATCGGCGGTATCGCAATAGGTGTTGTGAGATGCACGAGAAGCTTAGGTTGGGAACTAGTACACAATCTGTTAGGGAGGAGTTGGATAAAAGGGATGAGGATCTGATATGTTCAACCCACAGATTTAGCAAGCTCGAGGAGCTGCTTAGTGCCAAAGATGAGGGATTCGAGGTGTGCAAAGGGGTTGCAGCGGAATGCGAGGAGCTTTAGAAGAAGGTGCTGTCTTTGCGAGACGAGCTTGAGCAGAATGCCCCTATAGTCGCCAACCTAAGTGCAGAGTGAACAGAGAAGGTGGCTGAGCTAGAAATGAAGGTGGCCAAATTAGAGAGAGCCGAGGGAGCTCAAGTGGAAACTTTGGCAAGGGTGGCAGCACTGGAAGACACTCTGCATGTCCTCAAGTCTGAGCGGGAAGCTGAGAGGCAAACGGCTACACTGAGGGAAGCACCGCTCGAGGAGCAGAGGGATGCTTCAATCCTGGGAGATTAGGTTGCGGCTCTGAGGTCGAGAAGGCATAGCTGTTGGCTCATGCCCGCCCTCAAGAATCTGCCCATGTCACTGTCCCTCGCCGTTTGTATGAGCTATGGGTCCATGTTGAGGCCCAATGAGATATATATATATGGGTTTGTAGATAGTGGAGAGAAGTCCTGAGGCTGCTTTTGAAAATGCTCGGGTCAAGGCACGCAAGGCTCGTCTTGCCTGCAGTTATGACCCTGCGATAACGGAGGCCGGGGGGTGCTGAGATTGAAGATGGGCTTCGTTCCTATGAGGCCGAGTGAAATTTTTATAGCTTTTTGTACTTAGTTTTTTTTGTTGTTGCTGGGTGGGGCCCCCTTTTTTGGCCATTTGTAAGATATCTTTTCTTTGAATGAAATGGCCGGTTTGTCTTCGTTCGTTTGTTTTTGGCCTTTCCTTCTCTTTTCCCTTTCAAATTTCTTGGATTTTCTCGCAATAAGTCCCTGACTTCTGGTAGTTGATCCGATCAGGATCGAATTCGACTCGCTAATTTGAACTTGACTTTGTTAACCAGAGCAGGTTCGAATCTCGTCTTGCAAATTTTGAGCGAAGCCAATTTGGATTTGTTAACTTGATCGAGGTCAAATTTTGTCATACTATTTTTGAGCGAAGTCACCTTTGACTTGTTAGTTCGAGCGAGGTCGAACTTCATCTCGCCAACTTGTGCGAGGTCACTTTCGCTTGGTGGTGGCCAAGGATCGCATGGGCGAGAATTCGAACGAGGTTGAATTGTGACCCATGATGAGTTTGATCGAGGTTGAACATCGATTTGTTAGGTTGAGCAGGGTCGAGATTTACTCACTTGGTGATGGCTAGAGGCCGTTGTAAACATGTGATTTTTGACCCTCCCAAAGATTTTTCATATTTTATCACGTAAATATTTAATTTAGGACTAATATGGCTATTTTTATTCATTTTGACTCTTTTACTTTATATTATTACAAGAAAAATAAAAATTACAAAAATTATTCCATTAATGTTTTGTAGTCATTTTTAATCTTGAAAAATACCAAAAAATAGTTTGTTTTAATGGTCAATCTTATTTAAACAGTTATTTTATTTAAGTAGGACTAATGAATAAATAAGGTTGTATTTTAGCCCCGTTCGTGAAGAATGAATAAAACTTGGGCTCGAGCAACCCATTTTTAGACCTAATTTTGGACATAGCCCATAATTCTCAAGCCATAATTCCTATGCCCATACACCTAATCTAATGAGTAGGGAAGTGCACGGTTAGACACTAATAGCAAATGTATTTATTTTTAAGCCACCATTTAAAATATCTTTAGTCTTTAGCCACTGCTTTAATAAACTTTAACTGCCGGACGAAAAAACCCTTCTGCTCATGTCCTTAATTTTTTTACTTAACTTCAGGACTACATGTCCTTAACTTTGAACTTGGAACTCTAAGTTCAGGACTTCAGGACTACATGTCCTTAACTTTTGAACTTGTAAATCTAAGCTGAGGACTTCAGGGCTACATGTCCTTAACTTTTGAACTTGGAACTCAAACTTCAGGACCAATCGTCTTTAACTTTTGAACGTGTAAGTCAAAGTTAAGGACCGATTGTCCTTAGCATTTGAACTTGTAACTGTAAGTTAAGGATTGATTGTACTTAACTTTTGTGTAACTGTAAGTTAAGGACTGTCTGTCCTTAACTTTTGAACTTGGAAATCAAAGTTAAGGACCTATTGTCCTTAACTTTTGAACTTGTAACTTTAAGTTAACGACTGCATGTCCTTAACTTTGAACTTGTAACTATAAGTTAAGGACTGCATGTCCTTAACTTTAGAACTTGTAACTGTAAGTTAAGGACTGCCTTTTTTCTAAGTGAAATTTTCATACAGGAAAAAGTTTCACATCTCGAATATAATAACTTAATTCTGTTCAAAGTTTGGCTTTCCAAAGTCAGTAGTATGCAATTCATTTTTAAAATATAAATTAGTACTCTTTATCAATTACTGGTTCTTTCAACTACACCTCCTTTAAAGTTAGTATATATTCTCCAACACTGGAGTTGGAGCGATTATGATCCCATGTAACTTAATATGTCTTGCTAACTGGAAACTGGATAAGAATGAATTTATCAGATAGGAGGTGTGCCTGCTTGAGTAGATGACTAACCTGACGCAGTAACCTAACTTAACACATGAAAGAGATAGAATAAAGGGTAATACAAGTCTTTTTATATTAATTTTAATAGACTACTGGCTAATTTTTAAGCATTAAAAATATTGGATAAAAAATAAATACCACTTTAAAAAGTGGCTACCCCATGCAATTTTTATTAATCTAATCCCTATACCTATACAATAGTACATAATCCCTAAATATAGACCTACACCACAAACACACTCTTAAAAAGCCTTCCGCCATTTTACACAAAAAAAAATCACCATTTTCATATCATTCTTACTTTGGCAAGAAAACTTTGATGAATAAATCTTTTATTACCAAAAATAAAGAACAAAAACAAACAGCACGTAAATCCATTGAAAAATAGCTGACCTAGTAAAAAACCAAAAAGCTGGCCTTAAGGACCTAGGACTTAAGCTAGGCGCCGCAATCGACGACCCCACTCCCTGAACCGTCGTCTTCGATCTTTCCCCTCCCCGTTTTTCATTTTTGTTTCTTCAACAACAATACGCAATACAACGACCACCCTTGATCCTTCACCTCTCAAAATCGCTGGAGATCACCGCGTCCCAGCCCCTTTCCACCAGCTTTGGATTTTGGAAATTAAGCAGCGCCAGATCTGATTCCAAAAACTTAAAAAAAAAACAAAAACAACAACAACAAAAAAACAGAAGCTTCGGCCAGCAATTTTGGAGTTCTGAAATATGGAGTTTGATTGAGTTCTAGTGGTGTCCGGCTTCGATGTTTTGACTGCCGTCCGAGATTCCGGTGAGCTTCGAGGCAGAATCATTTTTCGTTGCTATGAAGAATTGTGTATAAGCCATTGTTGTGTAACCTTGTTTGATTCTATGTTCAGCAGGTATGCTCGTTCGAATGAGACTCTTGGTTTGAATGTTATTTTGTTTTCTCTGAGATTTGACTCCTAAGCCAGTTTAAATGTTTCTATTCTGCGATGAGGTTTCATAATTATTAATTGTTTTTATTTTGTGGAAAATATTATACTAAAGGCATCTCCAACCTTGCCCCCATCCCCCATAATGGGGGTAATTTTGAGGGAAATTATCCTCCAACCCTACACTATTCATCTCCCCCATTACTATTCACCATTATTTTATTATTTAATCTTTTATTTTATCTCTTTATATACACTTAATTATATTTATTTACTATTTTTATAATATTAATATTATATCTTAACTTTGATGTATAATTTTGATAAATTAATTTTCGCACATTTATTATTTTTATGTAAAATTATAAGTTATAATTGTACAAAAATATATAATTATCTCAAAAAATGAATGGTGCAAATATAAAATAATAGATGTTGCTAAAATTGAAAGGTGCAAATATAAAATATTAGATGTTGTTAAAATTGAAAAGTGAAGATTGAAAAGACATTAAATGAAAATTAATTAAAATTGCAGTAGATGAAAATCAACGATTTCAAGAATTTTTAGCTCGACATAGAAGAATTAAGGACAAAGATGCTCATTTTGCACTTCGTAATGCATTAATAGATCATTTATGGGAGAATACTAGAGGTTGAAGTTGAATATTTATCTAGTATTTCGAATGAATTTTATCGTTATGTAATATGTATTTAATTAATCTTGTATCGCAATGATTTTTTACTTTTATTTGAATTATTAGTTAATCTATAATAATTGCTTACAAAGTATATTATATAAAATTTTATGAAATTTTTTTAATTATGAAAATTACAAATTAATACAATAAAAGATGAAATTTGCTTAATGGAAATTAAAAAATAAAATTGAACTGAAAGATAATAATATAATATAGAAGAGAGAGAAGAATATAAAAAAGTTTGGGGGGGAAATGGGGGAATGGTTGGAGTAAGTTGTCCCCAAAATGGGAAAATCCCCATTTTGGGGACAAAAAATGGGAGCAAGGTTGGAGATGGCCTAATTGCTTATGTCTAGGTTTTCAGTTTCAAAGAATAATTGATTCTACTAGATTCGTTTTTCTTCATTATTTAAGTAAAAATTATAGGGCGCCCCTCTTTAACCTGTAGCCGTTTTGTCTTTTTGTTTGCACCCGTACCCACTTTTTAAAAAACTTCAGCTTCCCTTTATAACTGAAAAACTTCAGCTCTAGAGAGCTGAAGTTTCCGGGTTACTAAACAAAAACTTCAGCTCTAGAGCGGAAGTTTTTATTTTATAACTAGAGCTGAAGTTTCCAGGTTACTAAACAAAAACTTCAGCTCTAGAGCTGAAGTTTTCTAGTTACAACATAGAAACTTCAGCTCTAGAGCTGAAGTTTTTATTTTATAACTTGAAAACTTCAGCTCTAGGGCTGATGTTTTGGGGCTACTAAACAAAAACTTCAGCTCTAGAGCTGAAGTTTTTATTTTATAACTGGCAAACTTCAGCTCTAGAGCTGAAGATTTCCGGTTACAAAGACAAAAACTTCAGCTCTAGAGCGGAAGTTTCCCAGTTACTACACAAAAGCTTATAAAATAAAACTTCAGCTCTAGAGCGGAAGTTTCCCAGTTACTACACAAAAGCTTATAAAATAAAACTTCAGCTCTAGAGCGGAAGTTTCCCAGTTACTACACAAAAGCTTATAAAATAAAACTTCAGCTCTAGAGCGGAAGTTTCCCAGTTACTACACAAAAGCTTATAAAATAAAACTTCAGCTCTAGAGCGGAAGTTTCCCAGTTACTACACAAAAGCTTATAAAATAAAACTTCAGCTCTAGAGCTGAACTTCAGGCCCGGCTACTAAAATGCTGAAGTTTTGTGTGATTGCCTTTGCTACTTCAGCCCCGTGTGCTGAAGTTATGCGAAAAAACAGGTACGCTTGTAATTTGTTTTGCAAAGCGGGCATAGGTTAAAATGTGGCACAAAAAACGGATATAGATGCAATTGCCCCATTATTTAATGTTTGGCCTTGAGAGTACAATCCAATTTGGAAAAATTATTTGGTATTTTAACTGCTTGATCTCATCCTAGCGTCTATTGTTGCATGTAAATATTGGAAACAAATTTTCTTTACTTATTTTGCAGCCTTGTTTTGTGGTCTAATCACTCTTTAATTTACCATCCTTGACATGTGTATATAAGTAATATAGAGTCAACACTCTGAATTTTATAGTTCGCTTTAGGCGCATTAATTAAATAATTATTATGGCTACGGGTATGGTTCCCGTGACATAGTTGTGATTTGTAATTACCAAAATTCGAGGGTGCATTTCATGCGACCCGAGTATAATAATTTTGAACAATAAAACCCGTTAAAATAATTTGAGGAGTGCTATGCCAAATAAAACACCTAAGTCCATGGCCCTCACTTAATTAATTTTAATCCTTTAGTGTGCCATTTAGTTGAATTTTTCATGGCCCTCGCAAAATTAAAAGTGTATAGTTGCTTTAGGTGCGCTATTTAAATTAATTTCCTTAAACTCGGGTGTGCATTTCATATGACCCAACTCCAATTCTCAAGTAACGTTAAATAAAATGTGTCGTGGACCGCAGGTGCTTTTCATGTGGCACGGTCAAGGCGTGTTTTAAATAACGTTGAATCTTCTTCTAAAATTAATTAAAAGCGGTTAATAAGCTAAAATATACCATAGGCTAAAACATGTATTAAAATCAGATAATAGGCCAATTGTAATAGTTTAAATGACCGTGCTAGAACCACGGAACCTGGGAATGCCTAACACTTTCTCCTGGGTTAACAGAATTCCTTATTCTGAATTTTTGGTTCGCAGACTTCAAAAAGGAAAGTCGAATTTCCTCGATCTGGGATTTTAAAATAAATCGGTGACTTGGGACACCAAATACACTGTTCCAAGTGGCGACTCTGATAATTAAATAATCTCATTTCAATTAATGTCACTTAAATTGAAAAAACTCCCTTATACTACCTTCGGATGTGTAAAAAAGAGGTATGACAGTCGTAAGGGTGTAAATTCAAGCGAGGTCGAATTGTAACCTGTTACGAGTTTGATCGAGGTCAAACCTTCCTTTCGCTTGGCGATGGCCGATGGCCGTAAGGGTGTAGATTTGAGCGAGGTCGAACTGTAACCCGTTGTGAGCTTGAGCGAGTTCAAATTTTCCTTTCGCTTGGCGATAGCCATAAGGGTATAGATTTGAGCGAGGTCGAATTGTAACCCATTGTGAGTTCGAGCGAGGTTGAACTTTAACTTTCACTTAGCGATGGACGATGGCCATATGGGTGTAGATTTGAGCGAGGTCGAATTTTAACCCGTTGTGAGTTTGATCAAGGTCGAACTTTAACTTTCACTTAGCGATGGTCGATGGCCGTAAGGGTGTAGATTCGAGCGAGGTCAAATTGTAACCCGTTGTGAGTTCGAGCGAGATCGAACTTTAACTTTCATTTGGCGATGTGCGGGCTTGGTGGAATGGTGAGATTTGCATGTTGCATTGCTTTTATTGGAGAATATTACTCATTGCTGCATCATTTATGCGTGCGTCGGGGTGAGTCCCAGTTGACTTAATTTTGCTTTTATTAGATAGTATTGTGCATCGAGGTGAGTCCCAGTCTATCTAGTCCCTTCATTGACATGACGGGCAATGAATTTAGTTGCATGTGCTTCTGGGCACCCTGGTACTTGATAAATTCGAATGAAGTTCGATCGTGATTCATAATATTTAGTCTGCTAAATCGGCATAGGATTGCCATGGCGAGCATACGTGCAAGCTTTTTGTGCTTATGCTCTGCTTGTGTTGGAGAGACTGTGTGTTCCCTGGGTTCACCGCCCAGTACTAGGTTGTGGAGGTTGTTTCTTAATAATGTCGGCTTGTTCTGAGCCATTTGTCTGTTATTCGCAATATGATACGCTGTGGAAAGTTTTCCTAGCGTGTTATTTTGGTGGTGTTTGTTCCTTGTTCGTACATCTGAGAGAGTGCTCATGTTCCTGTCCCAATCCAGAAAGAAGGAAAAATAACAAGTTAAAACCAAATGAAGTCATCCGTTACCTTGACCTGATTGGTTGGCGAGGTGAGAGGGGCGATGTAGAACGACTCGCTTAGTCCCGTACTCGAATGACAGCTTCAGATTTGGTAGCCTCATGCTTATCTTCGTCGTTAGTCGAGTTTGGACTTCTTACAGACTGATAACTTACTTCATCCGTTGGGATTTCGAACTCGAGTCCCCAATCCGTTCCTGTCCGGGGTGCACAGAAATAAATGAAGCATAAGTTATATTTCATACATACGGGTAGGACAAGCTTGTTATTTCAAAGAATCATACAAAAGGCTATAGTCATTTCCTACGGGGGAAGGGGCAATGCGCATGAAGTATAGATTGGTATCTAAAGTTATTGTAGCAGATATGATTGCGGACGTGCTCAGTGCGTAGTGGCCATAATTCCACTTTGACAGCTCATACTCACGACGTGCCAAACCCTTCGCTTCAGCAAGATGTGGATTTCGTATAGATAGCAGACTTTGATTTCATGCAAAGATCTGACCCTGGCTGGTTCAGTTATTTCAAAAGCTTGCCTACGAAGTTCTCAAGTTGGTGTTTGTAAATGAAAGGGCAAGGTTACGATAATCGGGAAGTGCAACTATAGCTGACTTTAGATCTAGAGAAAACTAAAATTTTGGCTAGAAAATCCCCACAGACGGCGTCAAATTGTTCAACCAAAAAGATTTAGACTTTTTGTTGAATCAATTAAATAAGAAGTTTTTAGGTAAATCCTAGCCAAAGATAATTTACCCTCGATCTAAGATAGAAGATACGAGTAAGCAAACAAAGCAAGCACAAGATTTAACTATAACATTGATTAAATCCCATTTTTTAAGGAGATGATGGTGATTTTCATGACATTAAACAACAATGAATAATACATAGAGGAAAAAGGTCACCGATCTTTAACAAGGTAGAACCCCATACATTTGATATGATGAGAGTAACGATATATATTAAGGATATGAACTTTCTTGCTTCTTTCTCCTTTGTGGAGAGATAGAGTGAGATGAAGATCCCCCCTCCTCTCAGAGAATATATCTGTGTGCGGATTTATTTTTAGCCCCCTTTCTTCTTCTTCTCACTTAGTTTATATACTAGGTCTTCTCCTTTACCCAACGATCATTAACCATAGTACTTAAGTCATTTGACTATATTACGGGTTGCCCCTTTGAAATACCGTAGCATCCAGTTCGCCGCTCAAGCGTTCTGAATACATGACCTCGGTCGTGGCCGAGGTGCGTGTCTTTATAGCATTATATAAATACGACTTTGGCCCAAATAACTTTTTGTCGTCCCTTTCCACACAGATTCTTGTCTGGTCAGATTTTGACCCATACAAGATTCATTTACTGCAATGTATTCCTTGGAATCAAGCTCAGATAAATTTTTTTAATGCTGACATAGAACTAAAATCTTGATAGATGTGGACTGTGGAATAGCATATTACAAGTTACTACAATCAAATTTCCTTCGCTCTATTCGCCCCCTCCCCCAAAACAACCCCCTTATCTTGTTGTACGGTGACTGTGTGTGTTCCAAGCAACGTACAATATGTGTGAATTGAGAACCTCTAGATAACAAGCATTTCATTACCATGAAAAGCCTACATAACGCAAACTGGAATCAATCATATTAGTAAATTCTCAATACAAAAAATGCAAAAGAGTGATTGTTTGTAATAAATTTTCTAACATACGAAAAATAACTGCAACCACAAAAGAATAAAGTATATTTATTTATCAATTGTGAGTACAATTCCGCTTCTCTTGATTATTCTTTCCAGATTATCGTGTTTCTCGAACGTAACATGATGCGGGCTTCCTTGAATTTATTTGATATCTATGAAGTATGTTGTGGATCTTCTTGAGGTATTTGATTATAAAAAATTATCCGGCAACATCTCGATCTCTTTGTGAATATCTTGTGAGCATATGGGACATTCGATATGATCTCCATTTTTTAGAATCCTTTTTAAGGGAATATTTAATCCTTTTTATATGAGTGACCTAGGGTTAGGGTAGAGTACATGGGCGAAAGTACATACCTAAGAGTGGTCAATTGACCACTCTCTGTCAAAAAATTACGCTATATATATAGTGACCATGTAATTTTTGCCCCATACAAAACACTCCTATGAAGTCCCAAGAAAAATTAGATGTTTGTGAATTATTGGCCATTTTAGGAATTTCTGTAGAATTTTCTGAATTATTGCATTTTTTTCTATGCATATTTAATTTATTTAAATCATGAAAAGATACCAAAAATATCATGCATAGCATTTATGATTTGTTTTTATATTTTTAAAATTAATCATTAATTATTTATTTTATAAAATTTGAATATCACAAAAATAGCTCATTTTACATTTTTTATCCTTTAATTCTTAGTTTTATTGATTTTTCTCTTTTAATCTAGAGTTAAGTGATGTTTATAATTTTTATAATTAATTAATTTGTTTAATTTCACATTTTAGGAAATTTAGGATTTTTAATTTAAAAAAAGAGAAAAAAAAGGGAAAAAGAAAAGGACTCTATTTTCCGGAATTGGGTCTCCAAACCAGCCCAAATTATATCCCAAACCCGGCCAAATCCACCCCAAAACCCAAACCCAACACCAACTAACCCGGTCTAGTTATTCTTAGTCCCCAAACGACCCCGTTTTGGTCACGCCTTATCACAGCCGTTGGATTTTTATCATCCGACGACTCGGAACTGGTTTGTCACTTACTATAAGAGTGTCCGAAGAGAGACCACCCCCCATCATTACCCCATCTCCTCACTTCATCTCCCTCCTCTCAAACACCAAACCCTAACCGCCCATGAAACACACGTCGCCTCCACCATGAACCACCACCGGAAATTGGCTCACGGTGGTTCCGGTAGTTCAATCGGTCCCAAAATGATACCCTGAACTCCCCTTCACCTACCCATCTCAAATCTTCACTCCTTTTTCTTCAAATCATCCCCAGCTTTTTCGAATCTTAATAATAATAAAAAAACTCAGTCAGAACCCTACCTTCTCCAAATCGCTTCAAACTCACGCCCTATAATTTTTACCCCCATCTGAACCCTAAACCGCCATTAGCCCCTTTCGAATCAGCTTTAAATGTGTCGAATTTTAACTCTTGCAATCCTAAAGAACCTTAACTTTCCTTTTCCGCTCTTCGTGACCTGGGCTTGGCTGAATGGACTTAAAACCTCCATTAGTCGATTGTGATTGCTAAGAACAGTCGATTAATGGTAGTCAACATCCTTTTTGGAGGACTTTAGACGAATTCCCAATTTGACTTAATTCCGGAGCAATTTTAGGTAAATTTCCTTTCTTCTGTTCATTTAAAAATTATCATTATGTGTCTTCTGCATGCTTAGTTAGTTTTGTTAGAGGCATATCTAGGTTTCTTGCTATGAACTCATCATATTTGTTTTGTTTTGTTTTTAGTTTATTTGTTACTCAGTCTCCTCCGTAATTTCACTTCTTCCTCTTCTAATTTCTTTTCCTCCTTCTAATAACATCTCCGAACTAGTTGCATGTTTAGGTTAATTTCAGATTTTTTTCATCCACATGTTAATTTAAGTAAAATTCGTCTTCAACTGATTCTACTGTTAAGTTGCTTGTGCACAGTTTAAATAATTTGCATTTTTGAATTTCATACTAATGTTAGGTTTAAGTATTTTATCCGTAAAATTAGGATTAAATTAATTCATGTTTCAGATTCTGTCAATACAAATTGAGTTATTTTAAGTTTAAAGTTTATTTGCTCAAATGGTCTTTTCTTTGATCTTTTTGTGTGTACTGAGTTTGGCCCTAGGGTGTTAGTCTTTACTCGCCAACTATTAGAAATTATAAGGACTAAGTGAATATAGATAGAAGCTGTAATAAGCCGGTTTTAAAAGGGTAATTTAGGGGTTTTTCTATTTTAAAAATATCAGAATACTCTAGAAGCAGGGCAGCTGGCCTCATTTGGTTAGTACAAAGTACTGAAACCAATGAGGGAATACCATCTGTCCATTTCGGTTTTGAAATATGCTTTTGTGGTCGAGGAATATTCCTTCCAGCACATGAAATCTTTGGTACCTATATATGGTATCATATCCATACATAAAAAGGGGATTCCGAATAGAATTTCATTAGCAATTTTTCCTAAAAAAGTTCTATTTTTCCTTTGAGAAGTTCATAATCAAAACAGCTTGAAAACTCAAAAAACAATTCTCAGTCCTCACAAGTTTGAAGCATGGTTTGAAAAGAGAAGGTTTTCTTGGTCTATTAGCTGGGGTTTTGTGGTTCTTAGCGATTGATTCTGGGGTTTGAAGTCTGATTTTTGAGTCTTTTGAAGTTGTCTGGTTCTTCGTTGCTGTCTTCTGCTTCTGAGATTTCTTTACCAACCTCATCTTCACTTTCATGTTGCTTCCCTTATGTTTTAAGGCACATATGGTCGCCTCCTTATTTGATTCCCGTGTTAGTGAAATTTTCATATAAATATGAGTTGTTTCTCTTTGTTTTGGCATTGTTTGTATATACTATGAAATTCTTTATATGCTGAAAGTTTTCTTCTTAGAATGCATAAGTTTCTTTGTTTCAAATGTGTAGTGTCTTGTTCTCTTCATTAGATTGTAGAACTAATACTCTTTGGCTAGCATGCATTTCTGTTTTCGTTCTTGCATTGATTAGATAGTATACTCAAAATTCCTTTCCCCCTTAAAACCAGGTTTGCCCACTAAGCTTGACTCCAACATAGTCAAGATCATGGATAAAACCTCCCCTTGTATTCCCTTGAAGTTTAGTCTAACATTTCACTAAAGTTGTGATAATTTCGGGCTTAGAATTCACACTGGCTTATGAGTTTAACCTTTGACATGGTTAAACCCATGAATCATAATTGTGTCTAGTCCTGTTGTTTATGTATGTGGGGTCAGTATAATCAAAAGTGTTTCCTGTGAATCTGACTCCTTTATGATCAGATTCATGAGATCCTTAGTAGAATAAGGTTGATTTGGATTGTAAAAGCTCTCTTTGTGATGTTTAAACAGCTAGCTTGTAAGAAACAGCTTTATAGCTGATCTTTTTTGCAAGCTGGTAATGTGGCTGTGAAGAGTCTGATGGCAAGTATTCGAGACTAGAAGACGTGCTCCTTTTATTTCTTGTAGCTTTTTCTTTCTTTCTTATTAGATGATATTTGTAAAAGATTGGTAGGATAATGTTCAGTAGTTTAGAAATTTCTCTTATATAAGTTTGGGACTGACAACATTGTAAATGGACTTCTATATCTTTTAAAAAATCAATTTTCTCTTTTCTTGGCTATTTTAGTATTGGGTCATTACAGTTAAGACCTTTTTTTCATTTGATGAACATGTTTTATAGCTGCGACTGGGTCACGCTTAACGCCAGGCCCAAATTGAGATCTACTAGAGCAAAATCTGGGGTTCAGGCTTTTGAGCTTGGGCTTTAAGCCCAGTAGTCTAATAGGTTACAAAATGCCTCTCCTGAATTTTGGTTTAAATCCATGCCTTTGTTATTTTTCTTTTGCAAATCAAAGTAGTATGACGAATCTTTGAATTTAAATTGCGTATTTTTTGAAGTCTCATTTTTAATGAAGTGAACCGTGTTCCTTCCTTTTCTTTTCTTCGGCATTTTGGTTAATGTTTTTCTTTTAAAAATGCAAAGAGGTGGATAGGCCCAGCCAGTGCCAATGTGCAACTGGGCCCGCCTCGTATTTAAGCCAAATGTGGGTTGTTTGTCTCCGGATAAACAATTGTATTTTTAGGTTTCTAACTTCTAGGCCAATTGTGAGCCCAAATTTCAGGCTTCGAAGTTGATTCAATAGCAGGCTGTTGTTGGCCCATTTTCCCTTGTCCCAAAACTTTTTAAAACCTTTCATAATCAGTTAGCCCTTTTTAAGCTTAAGTACTTTCAAGCAGGGATATCCTAGATGGCCTTAATTAATAAGTTTTTTCTTCCAAAACCATTTAAGGTGTGCCATATTTTAAAACCCATAACAAATGGCCCTCATAACCTTAATTAAAATTTGTGAATTTGGGGTGTGCCATGATAAACAAAACCCCTAGGTCCATGTCCCTCTTATAATTAGTAATAACTCTTTAAGATCGAGGTGTGCCATTATTAAATTTTCCATGGCCCTCGCAAACCTCTTATTAATTTGAGCCATCGTAGCTTGCTTTAGACCCGATTTATATTGAGTATGCGATTATATATACGTTCACATAATGTAATTGCAAATTTAACTCTAAAAAAACTTGAGGGATGCGTTCGAGCAACTTTAACCACACTTTCTTAATAAATCAACAAAAGTGATATTAATCATGGACAGGTTTGCGTAACATGATTTTGACGCGCCAAACGCAAAGAGTATACGTACGCGTAACTCAATTCTTTAATTACGAATAATTCAAGTGATTTAAAAGCGGTAAAAGATAATTGCACATATGTATTAAAAGTGAGTAGTCAAACAATTTAAGCCAAGTAATAATCACTTAGCGACTGTGCTAGAACCACGGAACTCGGGAATGCCTAACACCTTCTCCCGGGTTAACAAAATTTCTTATCTAGAATTTCTAGTTCGCAGACCCTTTAAAAATAAAACTTCCTCGATTTGGGATTTAAAAATAAATCGGTAACTTGTGACACCATAATTTATTCCAAGTGGCGACTATGATAAATTAATTAATCCCATCTTGATTAATATCACTTTAATTGGAAAAACTCCCATATGCCTTCGACGTGTAAAAAAGGAGGTGTGACAGCTCTGACGACTCTACTAGGGAGCGAACCCAGAACTTCCGGTTCGGGGTTCAAGAATTCAAGCTTGTTAATGTGATTTTTATTTGGCTTTATTGTTGATATTACTGTATTTTGTGGACTTAATGTGCTAATTATCATTTACCGCTTTGATATTACTTGAACTGTATTTAAATGTCTTCTCACGCCACCCCTCTAAGTGTTCTGAAAATGGTGCACACGTTCGTGTGACCCGCTTTTTTTGTAGAAATTATACCAAATAGATCGAGGCTGGGCCAGCAACAAGGCCGGGTAGACTTTAGTGCTCCCGGTATGTTACCCCCTCTTCGGCCCCAGTTGTCCGCTCGGGTAACCCAAGTCTAGAACACAAATTCAGGTTTTAAACCTAGAATAATGCAACCTCATACAAGATCCCTAGTAGGAACGATTATTTGCATCACGTGCATTTGACCTTGGGGACTCAACACAGGGGTTGGGTCCGTCGAGGACATGTGTACCCAAAATGAAGACCATCCTGATGCATCCTACATACTATGTGAATTATTTCAGCTTGCATGTTGGCCGATTAGGAAAAGGAAATAAAGAGAAAAACCAAGCGTGAGGTAGGATAAAAAGTTTACCGATTCTAAAAATTCCGATATTTAAAAATGTCCCAAAACTTTGCCAAATTTTAAAAAATAGAGAAAAAGGAAAATGTATTTCAAAAAGAGTGAGTCAGATATCATGTTTTTATGTCAAAACTGACCGAACTACGCATGTCTGATTCTCATTGAATATGGGATACATAGGCAACCCATATAAGGTTCGGCCGCATTTTTAGAAATAATAAAATAAAGTGTGGTTTAGGGCTTTGGTCAAAATAAAAATCCGACCCAACTTTGGTTGTATTTTAAGCCGTTTCTCACCAGAATAGCCTTAGAATACCTTTCAATCGTTGAAAGGCTATTTTCGGGAAGAACGGGCAAGTCTGTCTAAAAGGTATCTTTTCCAAATAAAATACTTTCCCCCGGCCTAAAAAATTATTTGGAATTACGAAGGGGCCATGTTTGCAAAAACGATCATTTTTGCTAAAGTAGCATAAAAAGGGTCTTTGTCCGTCCTTTTATTAAAAAAATGGCCTTGCAAAAAGAGTCCACGGGAGTTAACCCTAATCTTAACACTCCGCATGTGCAAATGAATACTGTCCAGAACCCGTCACAAATGAGTACTGCCCAAGACCCATCACAATTTGTCATAGAACGGGCTCAGTTGCAGCTTCGCAGGTGGTGGGATGATTTAGATGAAGATAATTGGGTGAAAGAACATTTGGGTTCCCTTATAGACATCATGCGCATCAAACCCCGGGAGGATTTAATCAAAGCCTTGGTATCCTTTTGGGATTCTATCCACAATGTGCTCCATTTCTCAAATTTTGAGCTCACCCCCACTCTGGAAGAAATGGCCGGGTATATTGATTTTAGCCAAGAGTTAAGAAAGAAGCAATTAATATTCCCAAGGGCTCCCTCTGTGCACAAGTTTTTCGATCTTCTGAATATTAGTAAACAAATAAATAAGGCTCGCGTGAGCAAAGAATGTTATTCTTTCTACTTCTTGTACTTCAGGTTTGGGCATTCAGTCGGGTTTGAAACACATGAAAAGGGGTTGAATAACAAACAAGACAAGAGCACATGGCAAATTCATCATCAGTTTACCTTCATCGTGGCATTTTTTGGAGGCATGGTCTTTCCAAATGCGGAGGATGGCTAGAATCGCATAGATAATCATCACCAAAAAAGATCACACACTTGTCCCGTTAGTGTTGGCAGACGTTTACTGGGCGTTAACCTTGTGCAAATCTGGGGCTCAATTCTTCGAGGGTTGCAATATTCTTCTTCAAATGTGCATGATCGAACACCTTCGCAATCATCCTAAGTTTATGAGATATGCTTCGGGGTGGAACAATTTCATCAAAAACTATGAGGAAAGGGTGGAAGGCTACAAACCACCAGAAGGAGTTGAAGCTTGGTTCTCCTATTTAAGAAATCTAAGAGCAAATCAAATTGAATGGACCATAGGATGGCCCCCGGTAACAGAAGTCATATACATGACAGATTCAAAAGACTACATGGTGATGATGGGATAGAGGAGTATCCAACCATATGCACCACAAAGAGTTCTGAGACAACTAGGAAGATATCAGGTGATACCCGAAGATGCAGATCTAAGTACCCAAGTCATTGAATTACACCCAGAAGCAAGGCTATCCGAGGCTTTAGTTCAACGGGATTGGAATGGTTCTCGGTATCTAAAAAGTTACACCCAGGTACCAGACCCGGCTATGGGCGAAGTTGATCCCAATTATGCTGTTTGGTTTGAAAGAAGGTTTTATGTGAGCAATGAGCCCGAGCCCGAGCCTGAAAGGCCTACCAAAAGGCCACATGTTCAAGCTTTTGATGACAAAGTTCAGGAAAGGTTGGCCTAGGGAGAAAAGGAAAAGAAATATCAAGCCAGCATTTACGCTTTGCGAGAAGAGTTGAGAAATGTCACCTTCAACAATGATCTACATGCACGAGAGGCCGAGAGTGAAAGAAAAAGTCTGGTCCAAGAAAATAAAGCTCTTAGAGCCAAGGTTCAACAACTGAGAATAGCAGCCGAGAACCCGGGCAGAAGCAGAAAAGATGAAAGGCTCATCTACAACCTTACACAAAAGGTACGTGACTGTGAAGATGATTTGAAGAAAACTGAGTCTGAGCTAGCAAAAGTATGAACAAAGTTGGCCAAAAATGCAGAAGGATAGGCAGCTTTCGTTCAACAGATGAAAGAAAGATATGAAAGAGGGGTCACAGGTTAGGAAAAGGAGATTAACAGCCTCGAAGGTAAAATGGCCAAACAGGCCAAGAGCTTTAAATCTGAGAGAGAATATTGCTACGCTTTGATGGCACAGCTAGAGGGAGACCTATAGAATTTGCAAGAATAGAATCATACCGCCAGTAGGTCTTAGAGGCTAGATCCTAGCATATTGGGCATTTGTTGCAAGAAAAGGGCATCATAAGGGAAAGGGTTAGAAGAATTGTCGACTACATCATGATGAAATGGAGTGAGTGTGAGGACATGACCAGGTCCATGTTATTTGCCACGGTAATGATCTTTGTCCGCCAGATAATGGAGGATCTCTATCGTTGCCAAGATGACATGGCGCGTAAGCCAGCAGCAAGACCAGTTGGTATTCCTAGGATAGGGTTGGAGGCACTAATGTAATCTTGATTGTATTTTCTCTTTAGAGTTTGTATTTTCATTTTTAAAGTATGTTTCGAGTCTGTTTGAAGTTTTAAATTCCTAGAAAAAGTATGTTTCGAGTCTTTTGTAATTCAGTAAAGTAAAAGTTTTATTAATGAAAATTTGGAAAACCCCAAAAATTGTTTCTTTATTTTTTTCATTTATTTCTTAAACTACGTGATGATCTGATTCACGCACCGTCGTGATACGTAGGCAATCCTTATCGGATCCGGTCATGATTTTATAAATAACTCGAATAAAAAAGGAATGTGGGAAGGAAAGAACCCAAAAGAAGGAAAGACAGAGCCGATGAAAAAACCAAAAGAAAGATGAGGAAAGCAAGAAAAGAGAGGAAAGAAAAGAGAGGAAAACAGGAATAAAGAGGAGAAGCATTAACAAGCCAAAGTGGAAAGAAAGGAAAATTGGGGAGATAACAAAAGCCGGGATGAAACACGCAACCGTTGCAAAATATGTAGAAACACATTTAACTGTATAGGTGCATCACACCCCCAACATGCGGTTACCTATGTGTTAATTGTCTCACACTAACCGGTTTGTTATGTTGGCTATCATTTAGTCTCTATATCACGGTGGTTGGTTTTATGGTAATCTGGTTTCATATCCGTACTTCACAAGATCAAAAGGAAGTGTTGAAATGTCGTAGGGGAGTCACTTGCCAACAGTTCCTATCCCGGAGGATAGCCCGATTTCGGCCATCCTGACTTCAGAATCTTCAGCTGCTGAGGAAAACAGAATTTTGCATCTCTGCATGATGAAAATGTGGGACGCCTAGTCCTATGGCAGAGAACCACCGAGTGCGATACCTGGATTCCCTGAGCTATTTCCCAAGGCAAGTGGGGCCTCCAACATTCCAATAAGTTACCCCAATACCCCACTGGGATATCCTACCATCTCAACCCACTTTGCTGGAACACCTTCTGAGGTTCGCCTCCAGGTGTTAACTTCAGGTGCGGACTCCAACATATTCACTACGCCACCTTCTTCAGCCATGGCACAACCCACTTTGCCCAGGCCTAGCTTTGATCTATCATCCTTCACCTTTCAAGTGCCATCTTTCCCACTGGAACCTACCCAATTCACTACCAATGCTTACCCTCAGCAACCCCGGTATGAGTTTACCGTGGGACAGGAGAAAACCATAAAGAACCCCGCACAATAGGAGATTACCCAAAAAATGAGGAGCATGGAGCAGAGCCTTAAAAATATACAAGGTTTGAGCGGACAAAAGTGCGTATCCTACTCTAATCTGTGTATGTTCCCACACGTGCACTTACCCCTGGGTTTGAAAACCCCAAAGTTTGAAAAGTATGATGGGCATGGGGATCCCATAGCCCACTTCAAGAGGTACTGCAACCAATTGCGGGGAGCAGGTGGAAAAAAGGAGCTTCTCATGGCTTATTTTGGAGAGAGCGTGGTCGGCATTGCTTCTGAATGGTACATGGATCAGGATATATCTCGTTCGCATATTTGGGATGACCTGGCTTGGGATTTGTTCAGGCAGTTTCAGTATACATTAACATAGCCGCTGATAGGAATTCGTTGTCAAATCTTAAGAAGAAGTCCTTGGAAAGCTTCCGGGAGTATGCTGTCAAATGGCGCGAACAAGCGGCCAGAGTCAAGCCTCCAATGGATGAATAGAGATGGTTAGTGTTTTTCTTCAAGCCCAAGAGGCTGATTTTTTTCAGAATATGATGTCCACGATGGGGAAAGCATTTGACGAGGCCATCAAAATTGGTGAAATAGTCGAGAATGGTCTAAAAACAGGGCACATATTGAGTCAATTAGCTATAAGGGCTACCTCCCAAGCAATTCAAGGCAGGTCTGGAGGTGTAGCGAACCGAAAGAAGAAGGAAGAAGTGGCAATGGAAACTTCAAGTATAAGAAAACCCCATCCACCCATAAATTACTCTCTACAAGCACCCCACAATATTACTATCCCAATCAGGATGTGGCCTATGCTATGGCTCCTCAGCCATATGCAGTGATGAATGCCCAGCCCTATGCTAGGCCACAATAACAATTCAACCAAAACCAAGTACCATTTCCCAGAAATCAACCTCCTCACCAAGTTCAGTATAATCCCTAACCTCCACAGAATAACTTCCCCTATAATGCCCGTGCACGGGAGCCGCCCAGGAGAACAAACTTTATGCCTATTGGTGAGTCATACTCTAGTCTTTTCCCGAAACTTGTCCAGATGGGTCTGTTGCAGCCCGTACACCAAACCATGCAGAACCCAGAGTCGCCCTCCTACAAAGCCGGTACTCGATGTGCTTACCATTCGGGAGCGGAAGGGCATGATATAGACGATTGTTGGACCCTGAAAAGAGCTGTTAAAAATCTCATAGAACAAAAGCGGATAGTGCTAAAGGACGAAGACATTCCTAATGTGACCAATAATCCATTACCGGCTCACAACAACAGACCGGTTATTGGAATTATTTGCAAAGATAAGGAGTTTGATCTTGCTTTGAAAGAAATAATTGTAATTGATGATGTTAAAAAGAAGCCAAAGGTTGTCACAAAACAAGACAAGGGGGAGAAGAAGAGTAAACCCACCCCTCAAAATACAGAAAAAAAGTGGAAATCAGAACTGGGGCAGTGCCCTTAAAAGGTGCCATTATTTATGTTTCCTGGGGTCACAAGAAATAACAAATGTCATTGAGCCATCCAAGAAGGTTTAAGTTGAACACGGGATCTAAGATGTACGTGCCTAAATGAACTTATGTGGTACGGGGGCCAGTAATTTCACCAATGTTGAATGAGCCCGTGGTAATTGGTCGCGCACCACAGAGACCCATGACAGATCTTACCGTCGTCCCATGGAACTATAACAAGGCGGTAGTAACCTAAAAAAGAAGAGAAGTCCTAGGAGAAGCAAACGAAACTAACCCTGCTGAGAAATACCTCAATCTGGAGGAAGTAAATAATGCCACGAAGAAGTGTTTCCCACTCAAGAAGCCAGTTAGTGCCGAAGAAGCAGAAGAGTTTTCAGGAAAATGAAAAATGCAGACTATGAGATAATTGACCAAATCCGAAAGTCTCCTACTCAGGTCTCTTTATTGTCTCTGTTGATGAATTCAACCAAGCATCAGAAGGTGTTGATAAAAACCCTCAATGACGCTTATGTCCCAATTGAAACCACTATTGAGCAACTGGAAAGAATGGCGGAAAGATTCTTCGCAATCAATTAGATCTCCTTCAGTAAGAATGATTTGCCTCCCGGAGGGGCCGCCCACAATAAAGCCCTCCATCTGACAGTTAAATGTGAGGGGAACTATGTGAAGAGAGTCATGATAGATGCAGGGTCTGGAGTTGATATCCGCCCTCTCTCAACTTTGCAAATAATGGAGATTGGGACTGAAAGAATCAGGCCTAACAACGTCTGTGTGCGTGCATTTGATGGCATCAAGAGAGATACCATAGGAGAGATTGATTTGATTTTGACTATTAGTCCTATAGATTTCGAGGTGACCTTTCAGGTCCTAGACATAGACACTTCCTACAATTTCCTCTTGGAAAGACCTTGGATTCACGCAGCTGGGGCTGTACCTTCCACTCTCCACCAGATGGTGAAATTTGAATATGAAGATCAGGAGATTGTAGTCCATGAAGAGGACGAGCAGTCGATTTACCGGGACCCTTCAGTCCCATGTCTCGAAGCTAGGAAAGGAATTGAACATATAGTCTATCAATATTTCGAGGTTGTGGTCACACACCAATGCGAAGAAGGAATCCCTTGTCCTCGACCCTTTCTCTCAAATACGTCAATTATGGTTGTCAAGGAAATGATCAGGCATGGTTATAAACCCGGGAAGGGGCTCGGGACATCATTGCAAGGAATCACAGAACCTATCACTCTGGCTGTAGCGAAAAGTTCTTTGGTGTGGGTTTCCAAGCCACGCCAGGTGATGAAACATGGGCAAATGAGCGAAAGAACAACGGTTGGGTCTTGCCTCAACCAATACCGCATCTGTTCGAAACCTTCGTCAGGCCCAAGTACAATGAAGAATATGAGTCCTTCACAACCAAAGAAATTGAAAAAATTTGTGGGGCTATGAGGCAGATGTTGTATGAAACCCACATGGTTCAACCGGGAGAAGGCTCGAGCACCGCTGAGGTGCTGTAAATGGGGCCCGATGCCAAGTTGCAAAATTGGAAGTCTACTCCGTTCCCAGTCAGGCGGGAATCCCGGTAGTCCAGTCTTGCCACTTTTTCTACATCACGAGTTATTTCAGGGTGTAACTCGGATGTTTCTTGTCTTTAATTTCCAATATAAACCATGTTCTCTTCAAAATTCCATGAAATGAAATCAATATTTCATTATTCATCTCTCTTTATTCTTTTTGATTTTCGTTACTTTTTCTTATTTCTTCTTTCAGTTCTAATAATGCGGCTTTAAGTAACATGACATGCTTGCGGACTTCATGCTCAGATCCAAACACGCTGTCTAATTGTGAAATAATAAACCAAGAACCGAAATACCATGAAGAAAAGGCTTTTAGGGAAATAAATTGAGAATTGGAACAATTTGAGAATAAACCTAAGCCAAATCTAAATGAAACCAAGCCGGTAAATTTGGGTAATTCAGAAGAGGTCCAAGAAACCATGATAAGCATTCACACAGATTAAAGAACTAGGGGTGCCTTGATCCAACTTTTGTTTGAATTCAAAGATGTGTTTGCTTGGCCCTACGATGACATGCCAAGATTAAGTATCGATTTGGTAGTCCATAACTTGCCGACTTACCCTGATTATCCCCCTGTCCAGCAAAAGCAAAGAAAGTTCAAAACTGATATCGGTGAAAAAATCAAGGAAGAAGTCAGAAAATAGTTGAAGGCAGGGGTGATCCGAGTGGTCCGATACACCACCTGGTTAGCCAATGTGGTTCCCGTACCAAAGAAAGATGGGAAGACTCGAGTGTGTGTCGACTACCAAGATCTGAACAAAGCAAGTTCCAAGGAAAACTTTCCTTTGCCAAACATCCACATCCTTGTTGACAATTGTGCCAAACACGAGATACAATCTTTCGTGGATTGTTATGCAGGATATCATCAGGTGTTGATGGATGAAGAGGACGCAGAAAAGACAACCTTCACCATACCCTATGGCACTTGTTGATACCCAATTTTTCCCTATGTATTTTTTTATACCCCAAAAATACTTTCAAATAGCATTCATATGTATATATAAGCATCCCCAAAGGTTTTAGTATTTTCCCCAATTTTTTTTAAAATTTTTAGAATTAATTTATTATCTATTTTAACAGTATAAAACCTCAATAATTATTCCAAAATTGTCCCTTTTGTGAGTCAGTTATTTTCCATCATTATATTTATACCAAATATGATTAAGGTGATTTCTGCATATTTATTCGATTTTTTTAAGCTAAATTATTCAAAATTGCAATTATAGCCTATGTTATAATTAATCGCGTTTTATAATTATAAAATTGCTCCAGATATTTTTAAATTAATGTTTGTATGTTATCAATTAATATTGTGATTTCAATTTGTTTTAAAATTATTTTTAACTATTTTAATTAATTAAAAAAGGGAAAAGTGGATATTCAAAGGCTAGCCTATTTCCATTTCAATTATAACCACATTGAACCCCATTTCAGACTAACCCATATCCCAAAATTAACTCGACCCATACCTAATTCATTAACCCGGTCCAGCTGGGTTTTGATCTGAGCCGTTGATCAAATGAGATCAACGGCCCAGATTATATTACCTAAATTAAAGCCTAACCTACCCCCCCTGACCNCTCTCTTTCTTCTCCAATGGGTTTCATCACCTCTCCGGCAAACTCCGTCCTCACTTCTCTCGACCTTTAGTCGCCACGGGATCTTATCTCACCGGCTCCCTCCATACTTGAAACTCCAAGAGTTTCCACCATGCAAGACGGTCCCTGGAAGCCTCGCTTGGCTATCTCCGGCCTTTCTCCGGTGGGTTTTGGTCCGATGATGCTTTAAATGTCGTTATTAGCAAGTTTCACGACCAGGTTTCTCATCTCACTGATTTTATTGCAAACCCTAATTTTTGTCTAAAATCCATGTCTTTTAAATGATTTCTGGTTTAATCTTTGTGTTCTACACTATTTGTCTCTCGACATCTTCGATTGGCTCAAGTTTAAACGCTCTTGTTCCTCTTTTCAAAACTACGGTTTTCGACCCCTTCTAAAATCACTACACTTTCTGTTTCTTTGAGTGTTATGTGATTATTCCTATGATTATGTGTTTGATTATATTGTAAACCTGTTTGTTTCGGAGTTCCATGCTTTATACCTTTGCTAGGGTTCCAACTCCCTGTTGTTTTATGCGATTTCTTACCTAGGGTTCTTAATTTTGAGACTATTGTGTTTAAATAAGTTTGAATGCTCCCCTTTACTGAATATTCTGCTAATTCCGAGCATCTCTTTGAATCCCTAATTTGCATGCGTTCTCCTTAAGGGTTCTTACACTAATTTTGAATTATTTTCTTACTTGTGAGTTGCTTTCTATAATTGGTATTGATTCCCTCTACTTTTGGTTTTGTCCGTGATTCTCTGACTGATTTTAAGAATTGATTTATATTTTTACCATATTTGTGCACTTAAACATCTTTTTTAAGTATTCAGCATATACTTTCCTTGTTTGAAGCATTGTGTATCTAGCCCTTATTGAACACTTATTGCATACTACTTCTTACTATGGTATAATCTGTCATCTGACTGATTCTTTTCCTTACTTGATAACCTGTACTCCCATTCAAATCATGAGTCCCTGATTTAATTGAATTAAGTCCTGTGATTGATTCGATTTGGTACTGTTTCTATAATTATATACTTACTACCCTGTTCTCTATTGTTTTCAAAAACTATATGTACTACTCTTCCTTTCTCACACACACGAACAGAATTATTTCTAAACTCTATCTTACACAAAATATTCAGTACTCTCTCTTTATTTCCACACAATCTCTCTCACTTCTCTTGTGACTACTGGTTGCTCCACTAGTTTGAAACTCAGGCTGAGTTTTAGACTATTTCACTATTCCATTATATTGTTGCTCACTTCTATTGCTCTCTATACTTCTGCTCACCTCTGCTATTGCTGCTCATTACTGCTATTGTTGCTACTTCATTATACTGCTGCTCTCTCTCTTTGCATACTCTCTGCGCGTTATTGCTCACTTCTCTGCACCTTATTGCTCACTATTGCTCTGTGTTACATTACCTTCAACTGGTATGTCTCCTATTTGATTTACAGCTTCAAAGCAGCATGTTTTTATTTGTATTGCACTTTCTCTTATTTCTTGTATGCTTCTAATTATGGTTCTGCTGTTTACATTGCAATTAGCATGCCTCTTTGCTAGTTCATTGATATGATTACCCTTCTCCCAATTCAGCATGTCTACTGATTTTGATTAATGTATGTCTCTCATGTCCCTTAGTCCCGTACATGACCAGCATGTAATCCTGACCCCTTTTGGTTGAAACTTGTTTGAATGTTTAAAGCCCTGAAGTGTTTCTCTTTAATGTCTGTGTATGTGTAATTGTGTTCTCACATAGGAGTTACTTGTCCCCATGTCCCTTGCCCTTGTTTGTGTTTGTATTCCCTGAATACTGTATGATACTCTAATCAAATTTTGTTTCACTCACCTTCCTCTCATACTCTTCTATTGTTTTCTTTCAAAACTGGTTCTATATGGATCATCTTTCAACTGTTTTTAACTCAATTTCTAAACCCTATCACAATATCACTATTCCTAGAATTTAGGTTCTACCCCCTTCGTGTAAGCATTGCTTTGGGTACCTTGAGTGCCCACTGAACTTTGATGCACAAGGCCGGTAACTCCACACTTGCGCTTGTTCAAATGTTGATTTGATTGGGTGCCTGGTATTGGCCAAGGGCCCGAATGGGCCCTCAGGGAGCTTTGCTGCACCCAAATCTGGGTAAAAGGCTGTGAAACTCTAAAGAAGTGAGGTTGGAGATTTGGGCCTGGCTAAAGGCTCCCTATAGGTTAACTTCTTATTCTTACTCTTCACTACTGTAATTTAATCACATTGGTTTGTAATAACTTGTAATGAACAATGGGGTTTATAGTAAAATTGGGTGGGATTATGTATGCTTAGCTTTAAGTAATGGGTAGAAAACATGTCTAT
>MU690651.1:0-27398 GCA_026770625.1 Nicotiana glauca
CAATAGTAAACAAAAATTATTTTATTTTGATTTTGGAATTCATTTACTTGGGGTAAAAATCACGTGCTCACAATACGCACCATACTGATAGCCAAATGTACCTGCCTCAGATTCTATACAATTAAGTACATAAGCGTAGTATGAGTACATAAATAATATGTACCCAGTAAATTTTTTGTCTAATCTCGAAGAAGTAGAGACGAGAAGTCGACTTGACACTTACTAGGGTCAAATAATATGAGATATGAATTATACTGTGCATGGACAAAAATGAATGAATAGCAGTATATAGAAAGAACTACCACATTCTTTCCTAAGTAATGTAACCGCTGACAACTTCCATTTCAAGACAAATAACAAACTCAATCATAGAAAATACCGTAAAGCAGGCACAAATAGTGCCGAAGTCGTACGACGTGATCCAACATAAAGGAAATTATGCATTGTTGAGGGCCGAGCGGCACGAACCATAAATGCATCTATTACCCCGCTTGTGAATGAACCGTGTGACACGTTCACATGTAGTTAAACACATCAACAGGCAGACAATAACATATAACTGGAGATAAATTACTCATTGAATTATCATCTTCTCTTTTACAATCCAAGAATGGTCATGTTCCTCTTAACTAATCTCATTTGTCATAGTCACCACAATTACACAATCCAAATTAAACATAGAGTTGCAAGAATACCACATAAAGCATTCTTTTGGGTCCTAAACTACCCAGACGTAGCACAATAGTAGCTATGCACGGACTCTCATCACCTAGTGCGTACGTAGCCCCCACATTTAATAGCAAATTATTAGATTACATCACCTATGGGGACAATTCCCTCTTACAAGGTTAAATACGAGACTTACCTCGCTCCACAGTGCACTTCCACTACCAAGAAGGAGCCTGAACTCTCAATTTGGAACCGAACGATCCAAAACTAGATAAACGAGGTAGGAACTAGTCAATAAAATCTTACAAGATCATATTCTAACTATTTAAGCAATTCCCCACCCTTAAACACAAATTTCCTAAAATTCGACCCCGGGCCCACGTGGCCGGATTCCAGAATTTTTTCAAGGAAGTTGTTCTTCATAACCCAAGGATCAATATTAGTATGCGCTGAAATCAGGGGGCTTGATTTCCCGCCATCAAGCCATCTCAAGAAGGTACCTTGATATCCCGAGGATATGACGCCACCTCGTTTTGACATCTCGAGACCCGAGGATATAAAGCTATAACTCAAACCTTTCCGTCGGGGTCTATCAAGACCAGATTCGAAGCTGAGATCAGGATAAAGAAATGAGTTCCCAAGGCACACGGTTGAATTTGACAACATTGGCCTATCCCTAGCCTCTGCCGGGATATCAAATAAAGTCATCACATCTCCATATTTCATATATAAATATATGTATATTCATTACTAAGTCTCCTCTCCTATATAAAGGGGACTCACCCATCTTTGCAAACAATTGTTGTAGCTCCCAGAATTCGACAAAGTGCAATAACATCTCTCTCTCTCTCTTTTCTTACAAAAGCTCATTGGTTATCACTGATACTGAGGATACTTCGTACCCTTTGCCTTTAAATGTGTTCTTCATTTTTTATGTGTTCTTCCTCGTATAAACTCAATTTCGGTTATAAATAGCTCCGTTTGATTATATGCCTAGCTGTTAGATTATGCCCGAATATCCCCGACAACCCGAGCTCGACCCCGAGGTCGACCTCGAAGTACCAAATCGATCAAGTCTACGCCCGGGTAACAGGACCCATTTGGTTCGCTTCTTACCTCATTTATATTTCTCCCCATGGTTAAAACTCACAGTACTAGCATTGTCTGCTTTACAAACTAGCTTGGTAATAGATCACATATTTTTAGAGTCCCATTTAATATATTTAATTGTAGTTACCATTTTCACAGTAAACAGGTTGGCGCCCACCATGGGGATAAAAATAATAGTGATTATTTCTCGCTAGATTCATTACACAAACGCATACCATGTTTCACGCGTTTTCTTCCCCAAAATCCTTTGATTTCAGGAAAAAGTGTATGGCTCAGTGAACAGAGCTGAGAATGACCACCTCGAAGATCATGAGGAAAATGGTGTAGCTATCCCGGCCTCTAGAGCACCACTACAGGATCTCGATAACGCACTCGGACCAATACTAGCGAATGCGGACTCACAAGACGCACAGTAAGTCAACGAAACTTCTCATGCCGATAGAAGCATGCAACACAGCGACCGGCAGGAAGTTAAAAAAACCCCGGCCCGGGAGGAATAGGAAGTTAGTCTTCACGTTATTTTTGAAATGTTATAGGCACAACAATTGGCCATTGCTCAGTTACAAAGCCATCCAAGGAATCCCAGCACACCCAGCACCAGAGATAGCTACGCCCGCCAAGCAAATACACAAAAGATCAAATGATATCGGGTCAACGACTGGCCCCATCATAGTGAAGATGTTGGAGAACCTTACCAAAAGCATCGAATCGAGCGAAAGAATGACAGCGGCCAACGATAAAAAAGTCGAGACCTACAACTCTCGAGTAGACCATATCCCGGGAGCACCCCCGGTCCTAAAAGGTCTTGATTCGAGGAAATTTGTACAAAGGCTGTTCCCCGAGGAAGCGGCCCCAAAGCCCACTCCCAAAAAATTCAAGCTGTCGAAACTCTCCAAATACAATAGCACCACTGACCCCAACGAGCATGTCATCACCTATACATGCACTGTAAAAGGCAACAATATAAAAAATGACGAAATCGAGTCTGTATTGCTCAAAAAATTTGGGGAAAGACTTTCAAAAGGGGCCCTTATGTGGTATCACAACTTGGCTACCGACTCCATAGATTCATTCGATATACTAGCAGATTCCTTTGTAAAGGCACACGCGGGAGCCATCAAGGTAGCAACAAGGAAGTGAGACATTTTCAAGATCGAGCAAAGAGAGAATGAGATGCTGCGAGAATTCGTGTCCCTCTTCCAAATGGAATAAATAGAACTGCCACCCGTACTCGACGGTTAGGCGGTACAGGACTTCACCCAAGGCCTAAATGAACGAAGCTCAGTTGCCTCGAAGTAGCTAAAGTAGAACCTGATCGAATACCCAGCTGTGACTTGGTCGGACGTCCACTACCTGTACCAGTCGAAGATCAGGGCTGAGGACGACCAACTGGGAGGCCCTTTGGGCTCAGTATACCCGAGCAGATTCCTGGTAAAAGAAGTGAGACCAAACAAAGAAAGGTACCAGCCATACCTTGAAGACAGAAGGAACATCCCAAGATGCAACCTACCTTGCAATGATCGAAGGATAAATTCCGGACAGGACCCTCGAGGACTTAGCAATAGAACCAAATTCAATCAAAACAAGCACCAGCTAACGCGCCCCACTTGTCAGAATACAACTTCTGCGTCGATGTTTCAGACATTGTGTTCGCTATTGGCAAGATCAGTCATGCCAAATTGCCCAAACCGATACAGATAGACCCTTCATAGAGAAACTACAACTTAGTACGCGAGTATCACAACACGCACGGTCACAAAACCAAGGATTACTATCAGCTACGAGAAGAGGTGGCTCGACTACTCAACAAAGGACATCTCCGGGAATTTCTCAGCGATCGGGCCAAAAATCAATTTTGGGAGAGGGAGGTGATCAATAAAAACAAGGCAAACGAACCACTAGATATCATCCACACGATCATGGGGGCGCCGATGCCCTGCAGGAATTGGTAGTAAGAAGAACAAAGATATCCATCACCAGAGAAAAATGGACTCAGAGATATATCCCAGAGGATGCCCTGACGTTCAGTAAGGAACACACTGAGGCCTTATCACCCCACAATGACGCCCTTGTAATCTCCTTTCTTATAAATTCATTTTAGATAAAATGTGTACTCGTGGATCTAGGTAGTTTGGCCAATATCATCAGGGTGAAGGTAATAGAACGACTCGGGTTGCTCGATCAAATTGTGCCCCCCACTCGGGTCCTCAATGGTTTTATCATGGCTAGCGAAACAACGAAGGGAGAAATCATCCTCCCGATTACCGTGGCCGGCAAAACCCAAGACACCAAGTTCCATATCATCGAGGGAGGTATGAGGTATGATGCATTGTTTGGGCAACCCTGGATACACTGCATGAGTGCAGTACCATCCACCTTCCATCATAGAATCTGACTGGAGCGCCGGCTGGCTGGCCTCTACCTGATTGAGCAGTAGTTGGCTGACCTCTCCCTGCCTGGCCTCGACCTCTAGGACTGCCCCTACTGGTCTTCCCTCCACCTCTAGGAGGAGGGGCAGCCGGTACTGAAACCATAGGATGTTGACCCTCATGTACTGCGTTGCCCCTAAGTCTGGGGAATGTCCTCTTCATGTGACCCGGATCTCCACACTCGTAGCAGCCCACCGACGCTATAGCCTGCTACCTTGAAGTCTAAGCCTGTTAACCCGAATATCCACCAGAAGGACCCGAAATTGCTGGTGGGCATTAAGAACTCTCTGGCATGGCACTAAAGTAAGAACTGGGAGAACTCTGATGACCAGAATACCCGCCGGAGGAACCCTGACTATCTGGTGGATGGTAAGAACTCTCTCGCATTGCACTGAAATAATGTCTCACTAGAGCACCTCAGGGAAATGTTGGTGGTGCTAAATACAGGGGCCTACTGGGCTGACCCCTCCCCGTGTGCCCCCTACCCGTGGCTGGGGATCCTCTGAAAACTCTAGAAAATCGGGCCCTCTTGTACTACTGAAACTGATCTTAACTCTTCTGGCGATAACCCTCAATCCTGCGAGCGTTCTCCATCACTAGCTGATACTCAGTACCCATCTCCACCTGTTGGGCCATACTAGCTCAAATACCGGGGTGCAACCCTATAACAAATCTCTGAACTCTATATGTATTTGTGGGAAGTATCATGAGTACATGGAAAGATAACTCAAAAAATCTCGCCTTATCGTCGGTCACGGACATCTGACCCTACTCAAGATGCTCAAACTGATACTGCAGCTCTTCCCTCTCAGAGGGTGGAATATACCTGTCCAAGAATAGTTTTGTGATTTGACCCCAAGAGAGGGGAGGAGAACCTGCTGGCCTGCCAAGAGTATAGGACTGCCACCATCTGCTGGCCCTGCCCTCCATGCGACTCCAATATCCTCATGTTGTGCAGCCTATCCATGCACGTATCAATGAAATCCTGAGCATCCTCATGATGCTCACCCCCGAAGATAGGAGGGTGACGTCTATTTCATCTATCCAATAACTTCTGTGGGTCTCTATCCATTGTTGTCCTGGGCTCGGTCACCACTGCAGCAACTGGTTGAGCCCTATTATGGGTAGTGCAGCTGGAGTCTGATACACTGCAGTTTCGTGCCCGAGAGCCTAAGTAGTAGGGGTTTGTGCTCCCCCTCTTGCCTGTGATGTAGATGGATCTGCTGGAAATAAATTGGCCCGAGTCATAGTGTCCATGAACTGCAGCATACGGCCCATGACCTCCTGGAAACGTGGTGCTGTCATAAAGTCCGCCGGGGTAGGCTTGGCTACAGGCACGTCGCCCTGCTCCTCATTGATAGGATCTCCCATAAGATCTGCTGGTGGTGCTACTAGGACCACTCTGGGATGCCCTCATCCCCTACCTCGGGCGGGTGCCCCTTCCCCGACCTCTAGCAATAGGGGGAGCGGTGCCTCTCGGATCAGGAACATCTAACGTGCGAGTCCTCACAATTTGTGAGAGAATAGATGAGGGAAATTTAGTATACCAACCCCTTCACGATAGGAAATGAATAAAGACTAGTTTCCTAACACCCTATAGCCTCTCAAAGATAAATACAACCGTCTCTGCACCGATCCGCAAGACTCTATTAAGTTTGCCCATGACTTGTGAGACCTACGTGAACTAAGTGCTCTGATACCATGTTGTCACGACCAATTTAAACAATAAGTCATAATGGCCCCCAACACCATTGTCGGGCAAGCCAACGCGGAAATATAATTAAATTCTCATTTTCACCATTACCAACAATTTTCAGCAATTTCTTATATCAAGGTTAAAACAAATAAAAACCAGTAAAGTACCAAAATAATTATACAAATCCCAAAAGAATAGTCTACTAATGTGTGTTCCAAGACCTGGTATCACAAGTTGTGGGCAACTAGTAGAATATACAAAAGAACAACCCTATCCTACTGTCCGAAACAGAATAGACAGCAAAAATATGTAAAGAGAAAGTCCATCAAGCTGCTAAACGACGCAGGAAGGGAGCAGCTCACCGTGGATGTCTTGGAATAGGCTCAAAGATACGCGCCAGACTGATAGCCAGATGTACCTACCTCAGATACTGTACAAATAATTACAGAAGCATAGTATGAGTACATAAATAATATGTACCCAGTAAGTATCCTGTCTAATCTCGAAGAAGTAGAGACGAGAAGTCAACTTGACACTTACTAGGGTCAAATAATATGAGATATGAATTATACTGTGCATGGACAAAAACGAATCAATAGAAGTATATAACAAGAACTAACACATTCTCTCCAAAGTAATGTCATCACTGGCAACTTCCATTTCAAGACAAATAATAAACTCAATCATAGAAAATATTGTGTACAGCAGGCACAAATAGTGTTGAGGTCGTATGGCCCGATCCAACATAAAGTAAATTGTGCACTGCCGAGGGTCGAGCGGAATGAACCATAGATGCATCTATTACCCGCTCAGGAATCAACCATGCGACGTGGTCACATTTAATTAAACACATCAACAGGCAGACAATAACATATAACTAGAGAGAAAATACTCATTGAATTATCATCTTCTCTTTTAAAATCCAAGAATGGTCATGTTCCTCTTAACTAGTCTCATTTATCATAATCACCGCAATTAAACAATCCAAATTAAACATAGAGTTGCAAGAATACCACATAAAGCATGCTTTTGGATCCTAAACTACCCAAACTTAGTACAATAGTAGCTATGCACGGACTCTCGTCACCTAGTGCGTATGTAGTCCCCCGCTTTAATAGCAAATTATTAGATTACATCACCTATGGGTACAATTCCCTCTTACAAGGTTAGACAGGAGACTTACCTCGCTCCAAAGTACACTTCCAATACCAAGAACGAGCCCGAACTCTCAATTTGAAGTCGAATGATCCAAAACTAGATAAACGAGGTAGGAACTAGTCAATACAAGATTACAATATCATATTCTAACTATTTAAGCAATTCCCCGCCCTTAAACACAAGTTTCATAAAATCCGACCCCAAGCCCACGTGCCCGGATTCCAAAAATTTTTAAAGGGAAGTTGTTCTTCAAACCGAAGGATCAATAATATATGATTTCTAATTCATTTCATAAAAGATTTAATGGTCAAATTCAACTTTTGTAAAACCCTAGGTTTTTGGTCTAACCCCATGATTTCACCTTAATTAGTGTTTAATCTACCTAAGACACAAGTATTAAACTAGAAGTAGGTAGAATAAACTTACCTCAAGAAGCTAGGTGAAGGTTTTCTCTCAGAAGCTCTAAAATCGCCAAACGGGGGAGTGAAATATGGAAAAATCGACTTAGAACCCGTAATAAACGAAGATCACTACTTCAGCAATTTCTGCATCTGCAATCTTGCATCTGCGAGGAAGAGACCGCATCTGCAGAAATTGGCCAAATAGGCTGGGACTGCTTCTGAGGTCTTGGAGTCGCTTCTGCGGGGCCGCTTTTGCGGCTTGGGAGCCACTTCTACGGTTTTGGTCATGGCCAGCCTTGGCCGCATCTACGAGGTAACGACCGCTTCTGCGGTCCTGCTCTTGTGGCTGACCAATCGCAGGTGCGGTTATGACAGAAGCAGCAGCTTCAGCACTACCCTACTTTTTCAACTTCACTCGAGCCTTGTCCGTTTGACGCTCAGGGCTCCCGGGCCCCGTCCGAACATACCGACAAGTCCGAATTCATGAAACGGATCTACTCTAACATTCAGAACGGCCGAAATAACACTAAATCCAAGAATCACCCCCAAAAACCAATTGAATCAAACTTATGAACTTGATGTTCTTAATTCTCCTCAAACGAGCCGAAACGCACTTAAACTACTCGGATTGGCACCAAGTTTTGCGGGCAAGTCTTCATATTATATTGGACCTGTATGGGCTCCGAAACCAATCCACGAGACCAATACCAACGTGATCAATCATTATTTAGTTTCTTTACATCCTTGGAATTTAAGTTTAACAATTTCTAATAAAAATTCATTACTTAGCCTAGGGATCCTGGAATTCGATTCCGAGAATACGCCCATGTCCCATATTTTCCTATGAACCCTTTGAGACTGTCAAAACACAAATGCGGCCTGTTTGTTAAAATCGGTACGTATTGTCCAGCACCAGAATCTACACAAAATGTGCAGAGTGTAGCATCAGTGCAACCAATCCCATTTACTGGTAAGTGACGAGCCTAACCTCGACGAATTAGTGACGAGGCTACAGCGGGGCATAACTGTCACGACCTAAACCCCGCACTGGTCGTGATGGCGCCTCTCGTGAAGACGAGGCCAGCCAACTAACCCAAATCATCTTTTCAAAAATAGATTAAAAATGAATAAACAGCTTAAATATAACTTAAAAATATTAATTAGCGGAAATACAACTCGACTCAGCCCTAATCGGGGTGTCACAAGTCACGAATATCTATCAGAATATAAATCTATTACAAGGTCTAAAATATACAATACCGAAATAATGAACAAAGAGAGAAAAATGGTGCTGCGAATGCTGGCAATCACCTCTTTAACTCATATAACTCTACCTCTGATCAGCCAAAACCCGCTACCGGCTGAACAGATACCTGCATCTGCACACAAGGTGCAGGGAGTAAAGTGAGTACTCTAACTCAGTGAGCAGTAAAAGTAAATAACAACTGAGTAGTTAGAAATAACGTAAAGCAAACCATCATACTATATGGAAGCAGGGTAAAATCCTTTGAGAAGACGGTGAAGCTGTGAAATCTTTAGAAATATTTTGGCTCAGTTTAAATCTCTTTTGAAAATGACCTTTTCAACAGTTACGAAATGATTTCAAAACAGTTAGTGCCGATAAGCACAGAAGATCTGCCCCTCGGGCATAAATACCACAGTATAACAGGTAAAAGGGCAAGTAAATATGCAAGATGAGCACATAAAAGTTCGCCCCTTGGGAAACATCTCAAAATAGTATCAGTCCCTCGGGCTCACTCTCAGAACACTCTCAGCCCCTCGGGCCCTCTCTCAGATCACTCTCAGAATAGTATCGTATAGTAACCGCTGCGGCATGCAGCCCGATCCACATCTCGCTGCGGCGTGCAGCCCGATCCATATCTCATCGACGGTGCTCACTAGGGGTGTAAAGACTCCGGGAGGGGCCCCTTACGGCCCAAGCGCAAATATCAAGCCACCTCGTGGCATCATCACTTGGCACTCGACCTCATCATCACTCGACACTCGGCCTCACATCACTCGGCACTCGGCCTCACATCACTCAAGCCACCTCGTGGCATATAAATTATCTCAGGCCCTCGGCCTTATATCACTCAGCATATCCTCACATATGGCCCTCGGCCTAACTCAGTCCAAAAATCATCACAAGCCCATCGGGCATTTGTAAAACAGTAGTTCTTAGCCAAAAATATCATTTAGAAATATCATTTAAGTTCAAATTTTGAGTAAAATTTGCTGAGTTTGTAAAAAAGTAGATATCTACAGGACTGAGTTTAGACAATACGTCAAAAAGTGAGGAAACAGTGATAAAGTCCCTGAAGGGTTCAAATAATTGGCACGAAGCCCAAATATGGAAATCAGCCCAAGTCATAATAATAACAAATAAGTTTCAGCCAAATACGCGGAAAATCATCAATTGGGACGGACCAAGTCAAAATCCCCCAACGGTGCTCTACCCCGCGCTCGCTATCTGGCATGCAAGTCACCTCAATACAGCACTACGATGTGGAATCCGGGGTTTCAAACCCTCAGGATATCATTTACAAATATTACCCACCTCAAACCGGTAAAATCTCTAGCTCACGACGCCTTTGCCCCGCAAATCGGCCTCCACACATGTCGAATCTATCCAAAATTGTAGCGACTACATCATAATATGCTACGAAAATAATATCCAATTGAAAACAATAAAATATTATCAAAAAACTCGAAATTAGAAAAACCCGAGCCCCGGGCCTACTTCTCGAAACTCAATTTTTTTACATCAATAGGTTCCTTATCTCCTCACGAGTCCATACATACCAAGAACTCTCAAATCCGAGTTCGAATGACCCATCAAATCCCCAAATCAAATTTTAAAATCTCAAGCCCTAGTTCTTCAATTTTAGGCTTAATTTCCATAAATTTCTAGGTGGATTTCACAATAAAAACGAGTATTGAGATAAAAAATCTTACCTCCAATCAATTCCCCTCAAATCCCTCTTTAATCTCCACCAAGAAGCTCTCAAAATGATCAACCATGGAGGAAAAATGACCCAAAAACGCGGAAATGAGCTTTTAAAACATCCTGCCCAACTATATATTTTCCTTCTATGCGATCACGGAACATTCCTCGCGATCGCGGAGAACAAACCTTCAGTTCCCACAATTACCTCTATGCGAACGCATCCAACACAATGCGATCGGAAAGCACTGCCAGCTTAAACTATGCGATTGCAGACCCATCTCCGCGTTCGCAATGAATAAACCATCCAGGACTCCCAGGTCCAATTATCTCTATGCGATCGCATCACTCTATACGCATCCCCGAAGATCAATCTCCCCAAACAATGCGATCGCGTGCCTCCCAATGCGAAGGCAGAGCACAAACGGACAGCCACCTAAAACCTCTTATGCAATCGCATAACATCCCACGCGATCGCAGAGAAAAATGTTCTACAACACCTGGAAATGAAAAATCTGCAACTTTCCAACATCAAAACTAGTCGGTTAGACCATCTGCAACTCACTAGAGGCCCTCGGGACCTCAACAAATATGCAAACATATCCCATAACATTGTTCAAACTTGCTCCAATCATCAAAACACCTCAAGCAACATCAAATTACTCAAAACTCATCGAATTCAAGCCTAAGTTTCTCAAAACCTCCGAAATACACTTTAGATCAAAAACCCGACCAAACGATGTCCGAATTACCTGAAATTTTGCACACACATCACAAATCACATAACGAAGAAACAACAACTCTCGAATTCCATTACGACCCTCGGATCGAAATCTAACCTATCAACAGGAATTCGCCAAAATACTAACTTCGCCAATTCAAGCCTAATTCTACAGTGGACCTCCAAAATCACTTCCGATTACATTCCTAAGACATAAATCACCTAACGAAGCTAACCAAATCATAAAAACTCCAATCCGATCTCATATACTAATAAGTCAACTCTAGGTCAAACATTTCAAATTCAAAGCTTTCAACTGAGACACTTCTTTTCAAATTCCTTCTAATTTTTCCTAAAAACCCAAAACCAACAATCTTCATTAGTCATAATACATAACACTTGGCAAGTCATACCTGAGAAACGGCGATCAAAGTGCAAAAGTGCAAAACGACCAGGCGGGTCGTTACATCCTTCCCCACTTAAACACACGTTGGTCCTCGAACGTACCCAAAGATGTTCTAAAGGCCAACCAATCGCTGAATAACTTAACCATGCATATACCTGGGGGTGATCCCACGTCACCCTATCTCATATAGGTCCGGTAACACATTTTAACTAAAATCACACAATCCAGTCTCGCCCATAAATCATAGAACCACATCTCACTTTTCGAAATCATACACAAGATCAGAACCTCACATCTATATTCAAAATAAGCCTGAACCAGCTATAATAACCATACCTGCAACCTCAGGTGCAATCATATGATATACCACATATCTCAAACACTTGAAATGATAACTTTTATTCACAGCAGCTGCACACAACACCCGAATATCGGTAAAAAGCCACTTATCAACTAAGGTCTTATTCAAATACTTCTATATATTGTGGTTGATAAATGAAACACGCAATAAACCATAACCATTTCTCAGGTCAACCATTCATGAAGCCACTTCCCTTTTTGCTAATACCACAATAGATTTCCTAGCCGAACCTCGATATTATCCTTCTAACAAGCTAAAATCAAATCTGTTCGTATTCATTAGTCACCCCAACGATCACCTCGAATCCAACACACCACTCTGGTGATATGACACCTCAATACAGGCCTAGGCCACAACTTGTATAATATGCGCACCAATAAGAAACGGTCTGAACATACTCAAATCATGAAAATGACTCAAATGAAAGAGTTGTACCTCAACCTCATCACTTCCATAACAACACAAGGCTAAGACCCCGTCTCACATCATATAAATAGAACACATGAATCTACCCCGAAAGGCATATCTCCATGTAGCCTCGCTACACTACGCGATCCTATCCAAATACTGCTACACATGAAACACCTCAAGTCACTATGATCAAAATCGACAGCTACGCACAATTTGATGTCTAGAACTAAAGCATATCATCACACCCATGGTGAAACAAATAACATACGCCACGCAACCTGATAGCACATAACCGGTACGCTGTTCACTGAGCATCGCTAAACTACTCTTCCCGCTCAAATTCCACTAAGAAACCCCAATTGAACCGCACCATATATGCCTAAACAGTGCCGATGCACATGATCTACGACCACAAAATAGCCTGGACATGAGAACTTCCAGTCTCCAATTCCATGTAGCACACAAATCACCATACCTAAACCCAGATTTCGTCGTCCGACTACATATCACACATCAATTACCCAGTCATTCCACGAAAGATATTCTAAAATTCCCATGTGCCATACAAGCAACTCGAATATCAGCAGTCGATCTAGCCTGAAAGTGCCGCAATACTACTGAAGTGCCATCAACTTAATCACATTGCCCTTTTTCTGAAACCTATACTCTCGCCAAATCACTTCCAAATAACAATACCATTTCCTTAATCATCAGAGGCTACCCGTTGCCTAAGAGTGTTATGAACTTCCTTTCATTACTGGACTGAAACCTGATACACGCAAATCTCGATCCTCCACAACATACGGGATATACCATACCATCCAAAGATAATAGGAAAACTTTTATCTCCCTTTCGGGCCATAGACATCTACGCACTCAACTAGTCAAGAACTTCCATTGATACCATCTATAAAAGTCATTACACATCCCATGCCTCTCATATTCGTAGAAAATGCACCTCTCCAACCACTGTAGAAATCAACAAGAACTCTCCCAATTTCGTTTGCACAAATTAAACTGCCAGGACTGATTCCTTCTAACTAGACCAAGCTAAGCAAGCCTTCAAAACCCATGAGCATTGCCGCAAAATACCTGTAAGAACCCATTACCTCGAACACATACAAAGAATCAATCATATCCTTACCATACCGTTACGGTCTATTAACAAGCTACATCATCTATCTAAATTTCCTTCTGATTCATCACCAACTTGATGCTCCCTCTTGCTGTAGTACCACAATTTCTCAACCCAGGTTTACCTCATGAGACCCAAGTATAACTCCACGTTGTTTAATAGCTATAAGTCGCTGATTACTCTCTTAAATATTCCCAAAAATATCATGCTCCCGAATACTTTAATCTGAAGAACTTCCTGCGAATCCGAATCCGTTACATTTACTTTCCTGATACTGATACATAAAGTCCCATAATTAACATACAAATACCACAAATCTGAACCTCTTCCAATGAAAACATAGTTTCTAACCACACATGCAACTTTAAAATACCCGATTGTTCCCTGTAGAATCTTGAACACATTAGAACCATTCTCGAAATTCATTCACTCTTATTCAACTGCAACTTACCCGACCTAACGAACAAAACCACTCGTGCCTCATTGGCACTCCCATACTGCCAAAAATGAAATCCTTATCCCAATATAACCAAGAAGTCGAGCATTCTTTACCAACAACACTCTAGACATTCCGTGATTCTCATACTCTATGAATTATAAGACGAACTTTGTCAAACTTTTCCTTTACTCTAGCCATAGCTAATTCAATCGCACGCCCCAAACTGGAACTAACATAACACCTAACCATGCAATCAACTGCTCACAGAAGACTCCCCCACTTGGCTCAAAGCCATAGACCAAGATACACTCAATATCTCATAACACTATTACTCTATTGATGCCACAATACCATAGTGAGATTAAACTTAAATCATTTATAAGTTTGTGAAAACACAGATCATCCAGTACTTTAAATCTTCTGCAAATCTTGCATTCATCCCCGCAAGACTTAAGCCCACTCACTTAAGCGACCTGAAATTTCAAATTTCAACACGTACCCTTCAAATACACCTGAGATCTTCCAACATAGACATAAGGATCACACCACTTCAGCAACTCTGGAGGATATAACCCACATGCTTCGCCTCAATATAACATTTTTGTATACCTTCCACCGTCATACACATTACACAGCCGATTAGGCTTCCTGAGTTTGAACTCATACCGCAACATGAAATTTACTCCACTCTTAACTGGAAACATGAAAAGATTCTTCACGCGCCCATAACTCGGGGCTACACATCCAATCACAAAGGAGATCATGCACTTAATAGTTCATCTATCATCCAGCAGACCTTTCTCGTCACTTTCAGGTCACATAGATACATCTCGAAGTGTTAATACACTCATCACGTAGCTACCCAGCCGTCACTTCCACTAATAGGGAAAATATCAAACATATAAGTTCAGAACACTTACTCACATAATCAGCACCTCGGTGCTTAAGCCATAGGCAAAGGTCTGGCCTCAAGTCCTCCAAACTGGCCCACTATAAACCCATAGAGATCACGTCTCACCCCTCGATAGAGGAATCATAAGCCATCAAAGCACATCTAATACTGAGCGCTCATACGCGTGGAAGGAATTTCAAGAGTTACATCTCAAGCTGAATCAAGGACGCATGATAAGAATTCCAAGAATGTAAAGTTTCCTAAAGGTTCTGCATCTTCCCGAGGATAAGTACTGATGCCTCCGTACCAATTCACGAGACTCTACTAAACCTGATCATGACTCGTGAGACCTAGTAACCTAGGCTATGATACCAACTTGTCATGACCCAAACCCCGCACTGGTCGTGATGGCGCAACTCTCGTTAAGACGAGGCCAGCCAACTAACCCAACTCGTCTTTTCAAAAATAGATTAAACATGAATAAACAGCTTAAATATGACATAATAATATTAATTAGCAGAAATACAACTCGACTCAGCCCTAATCGGTGTCTCACAAGTCACGAGCATCTATCAGAATATAAATCCACTACAAGGTCTAAAATACATAAAACCGAAATAACAAACAAAGACAGAAAAATGGTGCTGTGAACGGTGGCAGTCACCTCTTTAACTCATATAACTCTGCCTCTGATCAGCCAAAACCCACTACCGGGTGAATAGATACATGCATCTACACACGAGGTGCATGGAGTAAAGTGAGTACTCCAACTCAGTGTGCAATAAAAGTATATAATAACTGAGTAGTAAGAAATCACGTAAAGCAAACTATCATACTATATGGAAGCAGGGTAAAATCCTTTGAGAAAACGGTGAAGCTGTGAAATCTTAAGAAATATTTTGGCTCAGTTTAAATCTCTTTTGAAAATGATCTTTGCAACAGTTACGAAATGATTTCAAAACAGTTAGTGTCGATAAGCACAGAAGATCCGCCCCTCAAGCATAAATACCACAGTATAACAGATAAAAAGGCAGATAAATATGCAAGATGAGCACATAAAAGTTCGCCCCTCGGGCAACATCTCAAAACAGTACCAGCCCCTCGGGCTCACTCTCAGAATACTCTCAGCCCCTCGGGCTCTCTCTCAAATCACTCTCACAATAGTATCATATAGTAACCGCCGCGGCGTGCAGCCCGATCCATATCTCGTCGACTAAACTCATTGGGGGTGTGCAGACTCTGGGAGGGGCCCGTACGTGCCAAGCGCAAATATCAAGCCACCTCATGGAATCATCACTCGGCACTCGGCCTCATCATCACTCGGCACTCGGCCTCACATCACTCGACACTCGGCATCACATCATTCAAGCCACCTGATGTCATATTAAGTATCTCAGGACCTCGGCCTCATATCACCTAGCATATCCTCACACATGGCCCTCGGCCTAACTCATTCCAAAAATCATCACAAGCCCCTCGGGCATTTGTAAAACAGTAGTTCTCAGCCTAAAATATCATTTAGAAATATCATTTTCAAATTGGCTGAGTTTGTAAAACAGTAGATATCAAAAGGACTGAGTTCAAATAATACGTCAAAGCAATGAGGAAACAGTGATAAAATCCTCGAAGGGTTCAAATAATTGGCACAAAGCCCAAATATGGCAATCAGCCCAAGTCATGATAACAACAAATAAGTTTCAGCTAAATAGGCGGTAAAATCATCAATCGGAACGGACCAAGTCACAATCCCCCAACGGTGCTCTACCCCATGCTCGCTATCCGGCGTGCAAGTCACCTCAATACAGCACTACGATGTGCAATCCGGGGTTTCAAAACCTCAGGATATCATTTACAATCATTACTCACCTCGAACTGGTGAAATCTCTAGCTTGCGACGCCTTTGCCTCGCAAATCGGCCTCCACGCGCATCAAATCTATCCAAAATCAGAGCGAATAAATCACAATATGCTAAGGGAACAATACCAAATTGACAACAATCGAAAGTTATCAAAAATCTCGAAATTAAGAAAACCCGAGCCTCGGGCCCATTTCTCGAAACTCAGAAATTTTACATCAATAGGTTGCTTATCTCGTCACAAGTCCATACATACCAAGAAATCTCAAATCCGAGTTCAAATGACCCATCAAATTTCCAAATTACATTTCAAAATTTCGAGCCCTAGTTCTTCAATTTTAGGCTTAATTTCCATAAATTTCTAGGTGGATTTTACAATAAAAATGAGTATTGAGATAAAAAATCTTACCATCAATCGATTCCCCTCAAATCCCTCTTTAACCTCCACCAAGACGCTCTCAAAATGATCAATCATCGAGGAAAAATGACCCAAAATCGCAGAAATGAGCTTTTAAAACATTCTGGCCAGCTATATATTTTCCTTGTATGCGATCGCGGAACATTCCTCGCGATCGCTAAGAACAAACCTTCAGTTCCCACAATTACCTCTATGCAAACGCGGCCAACAGAATGCAATCGCAGAGCACTGCCAGCTTACACTAAGCGATCGTAGACCCATCTCGACGTTTGCAATGAACAAACCATCCACGACTCCCAGGTGCAATTATCTCTATGCGATCGCATCACTCTATACGCATTCGCGAAGACCGATCTCCTCAAACAATGCGATCGCGTGCCTCCCAACACGAACGCATAGCACAAACGGAAAGCCTCCTAAAACCTCTTACGTAATCGCCTAACATCCCACACGATCGCAGAGAACAATGTTCTGCAACAACTGGAAATGAAAAATCGACAACTTTCCAACATCAAAACTAGCGCGTTAGACCATCTGAAACTCACCTGAGGCCCTCAGGACCTCAACCAAACATGCCAACATATCCCATAAAATCATTCAAACTTGATCCAATCATCAAAACACCTCAAACAACATCAAATTACTCAAAACTCATCGAATTCAAGCCTAAGTTTCCCAAAAACTTCCGAAATACACTTTCGATCAAAAACCCAACCAAATGATATCCGAATGACCTGAAATTTTGTACACACATCAAAAATCACATAACGAAGCTACATCAACTCCTGGAATTCTATTCCGACCCTCGGATCAAAATCTCACCTATCAACCGGAATTCGCCAAAATACTTACTTCGCCAATTCAAGCCTAATTCTACACCGGACCTCCAAAATCACTTCCGATCACACTCCTAAGTAATAAATCACCTAAAAAAGCTGACCAAATCATAAAAACTCCGATCCGAGCTCATATACTCATATGTCAACTCTGGGTCAAACATTTCAAATTCAAAGCTTTCAACTGAGACTCTTCTTGCAAATTCCTTCCAATTTTTCCTGAAAACCAAAACCAACGATCTTTATTAGTCATAATAGATAACACGGGGCAAGTCATGCCTGAGAACTGGCAATCAAAGTGCAAAAGCGCAAAACGACCGGGCGAGTCGTTACAATAACAATGTGTATATAAGCTACAACAATTTATACGAAACAGAAAGGAAATAAAGAATGTAATAAGGCAATAATTGGCATTAAATAAACTCGAAACCCAGATGTTCTACTAGTAATTAGCTATAACCAATCCTTAAGGGTGTTTCAATATCACAAAAATGAGTTTTAGCAGAAATGAATACCTTAAACAACAACTGATGCAGTGCGCATCCCGGTCCAATCATATAATCAACAACAGTATCATTATTCACCCTTATTCCTCCTTGTCGCGGCGTGCAACCCGATCCCACTTGTCCACCTTATTACTCCTCAACACATATCTCCCTTATTCCTCATGTTGCGGTGCGCAACCCAATCCCACCGTCCACCTTTATTACTCCTTGTTGTGGCGTGCAACCCGATCTCACCAGACAATCACAATTCACCCTTGTTCATCTTGTTGCTACGTGCAACCCGATCCCAACATATGTATATATCAACACCAATCACAAAGAATGAATACAAAGGGTTTCACAAGTTAACTTAATTTCCACATTTCCTATACTTACACCACACAATGGGATATCACTACGATTATTATACTTTACCCATGAAAGCTAATCAGCGAGACTAACCAAGGTGCACCACAATGCACCAATAAATCAATATAAGCCAATGGGGTAATCAAATAAAGCTACAAAACCAATAATACTTCAGCGGGTACATCAACAATTAACATGAGCCATTTAAATATTTCAATAAACAGAACAACAGTTAAAATGAAGCAATTAGACATGGAAACATTTATGATCAAGTAGCAATTAAAGCAAGAAAGCAAAATATCGGGAAACGAGGAAAGGAAATGGGCTAGACAAGTAATTTGGTGATGTATAGGTACTCATCACCACACCTATACGCCACACAAATAATATTTCACATAGTAAGCAAGTCGGGGATCCCTAGTCCCTCGAGCCAACGTTAGACCAAACACTTACCTCAAGCCAATGGGTAATTCAATACTCAACCACCGTTTTACCTCTCGATTCCACCACCAACCCACTCGTATCTAGCCACAATTATTTTAATAACATCAATAAACGCTAAATAAATAAATTCTAATGCATGAATATGATTTCCCAACGTTTTGCCCCAAAATTCAAAACCCGACCACGGCCCTCCTGGTTAAAACTCGATGTTTGAATCAAAATCCAATTACCCATTCACCCACAAATTCAAATATGAAATTGGTTTTGATATCCGACCTCAATTTGAGGTTCATTTTCCCAAAATTCGGAAATCCTAATTTCTACCCAAGAACACCCAATTTCCCATGAAAAATCCTAGATTTTGAAGTGAAATCATGCAAAAAGATGAATTAGATTGAAGAGCATGAGTTAGAAATCACTTACCTATGATTTGGAGAAGTTTGAGTCTTTGAAAAATCGCCTAGGGATGCTTAGGGTTCTAAGTTTCGAAGAATGAAGTTTAAATCCCGTCCAAATGATGTTTTGTTTAGGTGTAGATGTCGCAATTGCGAGTGGAGATTTGCAATTGCGAAGCTCGCAAACGCAAGATAGGCTTCACAATTGCGAACCTGCTGCATGTCTGCTCCCCTCGCAATTGTGTGAAATTTGTTGCAATTGCGATCACTGGCCCCTCCCTGATGACTTCGTAATTGCAAAGAAGTGTTCGCGAATGCCAACAAGTGCTGGCCTGGGCTTCTTCGCAATTGCGATTTGCGATAAAGCCCTCGCAATTTCCAAGCATGTTTGACTCGCAATTGCAAAACCTGACCTCGCAATTGCAAGATCAGAACCCGCAACAAAAATACCAACTACAAAAAAAAAATTCAAAGTTCAAACTCACTTTGTGGCCTATCCAAAACTCATGATAGCCCTCGGGGCTCCAAACCAAACATGCACACAAGTCTAAAAGCAGCATACGAACTTGTTTGTGCAATCAAATCACCAAAATAACATCTTAAACAACAAATTTAAGATCAAAACTCTTGAATTTCACATGATATTTCAAATTTCTATTTTCTTAACCAATGGTCCGTTTTATATCAAATCACTTTTGTTTTTCACCAAATTTTATAGATATGACGTATATTTAAACCTGTACTGGGATCCGAAACCAAAATATGGGCCCGATACATTCAAGAATATACACCATTTGATTTCTAGAAGTCCTTATATTTTCCAGCAAATAATTTGCTTTGAAAATTCTTTTCTCGGGCTACGGACCTCGGACTTCAATTCCGGGCATACGCCCAAGTCCCATATTTTACTATGGACCCTCCGAGACTATTTACCCAAAATGTTGAATGAAGTCAACTTAAATCATATTTTATGCCAAAATCATTATTTCTTTAAAAATTTCACATAAAAGCTTTCTGGTATCGTGCCCACTACGCGTGCAAATCATGGAGAGATACAAGGAGGTTTTCAAGGCCTCAAAACACGGAGATGGACTCTAAAACAAAAGATGACCTTTTGGGTCATCACATTCTCAAACTCTAAAACCACTGTTCGTCCTCAAACGGAAATAGAAAAGTACATGAGTCAGTGAAAAGGTGGGGATATCGGCTCCGCATATCAGACTAGAAATCCCAGGTAGCTGCCTCAACAGGCTGACCTCTCCACTGAACACGTACCAACGGATAACTTTTCAATCTCAACTGCCGAACCTTTCGGTCTAGAATAGCTGTCAACTCCTCCTCGTAGGTCAAATCCTGGTCCATCTAGACAGTGCTGAAGTCTAACACGTGTGATAGATCACCGTGATACTTCTGAAGCGTGGACACATGAAACACCGGATGCACAGTTGATAAACTCGGTTGCAATGCAAGTCAGTAAGCCATCTCTCTCACTCGATCAAGGATCTCAAAAGGCGCAATGAACCTAGGGCTTAACTTGCCCTTCTTTTATAATCTCGTTATGCCCTTCATGGGCGACACCTGAAGCAACACTTGCTCTCCGACCATGAAGCCATATCACGAACCTTACGGTCGGCATAACTCTTTATCTTGGACTAAGCTGTACGAAGCCTATCGTGAATGATCTTAACCTTGTCCAAGGAATCCTGTACCCAATTTGTGCCCAACAACCGAGCCTCCCCCGGCTCAAGCCACCCGAATGGCGACCTATACCGTCTACCATATAATGCCTCATAAAGAGCCATCTAGATGTTTGACTGATAGATGTTGTCGTAATCAAACTACAATAATGGCAAGAACTGGTCCCAAGAACCTCCAAAGTCAATGACATATGCACGGAGCATATCCTCAAAGATTTGAATAGTACGCTTGGACTGTTTGTTCGTCTGAGGATAAAATGATGTGCTCAACTCGACCGTATACCCAGCTCACGTTGAACTGCCCTTGAGAAATGCGATGTAAATTGTGTATCTCGGTAAGAAATGATAGATAGGGGTACACCATGAAGACAAACAATCTCCCTGATATAGATCTCAGCTAACCGCTCAAATTGACACAGGGATAAAATGTGATGACCTAGTCAGCCTATCAACAATAACCTATACCGCATTGAACTTCCTCTGAGTACGTGGAAGTCCAACAACGAATTACATGGTTATACACTCCCACTTCCACTCAGGAATCTCAATCTTCTAAAGCAAACCACCAGGTCTCTGATGCTCATAATTTACCTGCTGACAACTCCACTGAGCTACATATGTAACAATATCCTTCTTCATCCTCCTCCACCAGTAATACTGCTGCAAATCTTTATACATCTTAGCGATGCCCGGATGAATAGAATACCAGGACCTATGGGCCTCCTCTAAGATCAAGTCACGAAGTCCATCCACATTAGGCAAACAAACTCGACCATGCGTCCTCAAAACTCAATCATCTCCAACTATAACTTGTTTGGCACCACCGTGCCGCATTGTGTCCCTAAGGACTAGCAAATGAGGATAATCATACTGCTGATCCCTGATATGCTAAAATAATGAAGAACGCGCGACTGTACAAGCTAAAACATAGCTGGGCTCAAAAACATCCAACCTCACGAACTGATTGTCCAACGCATGAACTTCAAAGGAAGTGGTCTCTTACCGACTGGAATATATGCAAGGCTACCCATACTATCCGACTTCCTACTCAAGGCATCGGCCACCACATTAGCCTTCCCTGGATGATACAAGCTGGTTATATCATAGTCTTTCAATAGCTCCAACCACCTCCTCTGCCTCAAATTTAGCTCCTTCTTCTAGAATAAATACTGTAAACTGTTGTGATCCGTGAACACCTCACATGATATGCCATATAATTAATGACTCGAAATATTTAATCCAAATCATTAACTCGGTAATTCTTCTCGTGAATCTTCAAGTGTCATGAATCATAAGCAATGATCTCGCCATTCTGCATCAACACAACACCAAGTCCAATACGAGATACGTCACCATGTACTGTATATGGCGTAGAAGTTGAGGGCAAAACCAACACTGGCGCTGTAGTCAAAGCTATCTTAAGCTTCTGAAAGCTCGCCTCACACTCGTCTGACCACCTGAACTAGGCACCCTTATGGGTCAACCTGTTCATCGGGGCTGCTATATATAAGAACCCCTCCATAAAACGACGGTAACAACCCACCAAACCCAAGAAACTCTGGATCTTTGTAGATGATGTGGGTCTAGGCCAGTCCTTGACTGCCCATATCTTCATCAGATCCACCTAAATACCCTTTACTAATACAACGTGGCCTAAGGATGCAATTGAACTCAACCAAACTAACATTTTGAAAGCTTAGCATACAACTGACAGTCTCGCAGAGTCTGAAAAATGACTGAAGGTGTTGATCGTGCTCCCTCAGCTGCAAGAGTAGATCAAAATGTTATTGTGATAACCCAAAAGGTCATCCCTCATTTTGAAAGTAAATTTTTTGTTCTGAGGCCTTAAAAACCTCTTTTTGTCTCACTTCAATTTGTGTGCGTAGTTCGGGCGCATTTCTGAAAAGATTTTATGTGAAAACTAAGTAAAATATGGAAATTGGCATTTAAAATTAAATAAATTTGACTTTGGTCAACATTATTGATAAATGGACCCGGATCCGCAATCCGACGGTCTCGTAGGATCTATTGTAAAATATGGGATTTGGGAGTATGCCCAGAATCGAATTCTGAGATACCAAGCCCGTGAAATGAGTTTTTAAATAAAATTAATTTCTGGAAAATATAATGGTTTTTAGAAGTGAATTGATGCATTTTCTTGATTGTATCGGCCTCGTATCTTGGTTTCAGAGCCCTTACAAGTTTGAAATAATGATTAAGTTTAGTCTGTAAAATTTGGTAAAGATCGGAATTGGTTTGATATGAAACGGACCTATGGTTGACAAAATAGTAATTTTGATGTTCTTGAGTGATTTCATGACTTTAAGGTTTAATTCATAGATGTTGATGTTATTTTGATGATTAGATCGCACAAGAAAGTTTGTATGATGTTTTTGGACTTGCATGCATGTTTGGTTTGAAGCCCCTAGGGCTCGAATGCGTTTTGGACAGGCCATGGAGTGAAATTGGACTTAGTAGAATTTTTGGTGTGTTGCAGGTGTGTAGCTGGCCTTTGATCTCGCAAATGCTAGATCAGTGATCGCAATTGCAATGCATTCATGGTTCGCGAATGCGAGGATTTTGTCGCAAATGCGAAGAACCCAGGGCCTGCATTACCTCGCAAATGCGAGGTCTACTTTGCAAATGCGAAGTCTTCACTGTATGCTAGAGGTCGCAAATGTGACACTTTTATCGCAATTGCGATATCGCAATTGTGACAATTACTTTGCAAATGCGAAGGAAGCAGGTTTCTTAAGGGTTCGCAATTACGACATCAGAGACCAGCTAAAATGAAATTTCAAACGGTATTTCAACAATTTTTACAACTTTTTCAAAACCTAAACTCTCTTGGGCGATTTTCTAAAAAAAAGTTCTTCTCCATATTGATTGTAAGTCATTTCCAACTCGTTTTCCTTAATCTATAATATCTTTTTCACATGATTTCAACTCAAAATCTAGGGTTTTCATGGGGGAGATTAGGTGCTTTTGGTAGAACTTAGGATTTTCAAATTTTGGGAATTTGCACCTCAATTTGAGGTCCGATTTCAAAACAAATTATATATTTGAGTTTGTGGGTGAATGGGTGATTCGGTTTTGGTTCGAACCTCGGTTTGACCATGTGGGCCCGAGGTCAATTTTTGACTTTTTGGGAACAACTTTAGAAAACCTATTTTCATGCATTAGAATAGATTCATTTAGCATTTATTGATATCGCTAAGTAAATCGTGGCTAGATACAAGTGAATTGGCGGTAGAAACAAGAGGTAAAGCATAGTTGAGGCTTGAATTGTGTTTGTGGCATCGAGGTAAGTGTTTGGTCTAACCTTAGCTTGAGGGATTAGGAGTTGTGTCTTACTTGCTATGTGTTACTTGTTGAGTACGACGTATAGGCATGGTGAAGAGTATCTATATCTCGGTGTCAAGCATGTTGTGAGTCTTATACTATGATAAATTTGACTCTGTTTCATATTATTTATTCTTTATATGATGATATCGATTGTTGAACAAGGCTTGTGGAAGTATTATTGGTCAATGAACATTTTAGAGCGTTGGCTCATGTTGTGAATTAAGTTGTGGAAGTAATATTGGTAATTGAACATTGTAGAGGATTGGATCAAGTTGTGAACTGAGTTGTGAAGTAATCGTGGAAAAGAGAAGAGGTTTATGATATTATCTCCCTTGACATGATGTTATTGCTTTTGATATTATCTCCTTTGCCGGGATGTTATTGCTTTTGATAAGGTTTTCCCTTGCCGGGACATTGTTGTTATGCTATTGTTCCCTTGCCGGGATTCTATTATAATTTTATTGATTCCTTTGCCCGTATTGCTTTGTGATTGTTGTTGTTTAAGGAAGAGTGAAAAAGAATGAAGGGTGATGTCGTCCATGATATTTTTGAGAGAGTTTAATGCATGAAGCATGATGCCGTGTTGATATTGTGAGGTTAAAGCACGAAGGGTGATGTTGTGCCACACGATGTACTATGTCGTGCTATGATATGAATGATAATGCACAAAGGATAATTCCATGCCATGATTATGTGAGGTAAAAGCACGAAGGGTGATACTGTGCCGATTATATTGATTCTTATGTCGAGGATGAGAGTAAAAGCATGAAGGGTGATGCCATGCACTTGTCTTTGATTTACTAATTCTTTCTTATATTTGAGTTATGGTGTTCTTTACGTTTATTTATTGGTTTTTTGTTGTTACTTGAATTTCCCCGCAACATGTTTTCTCCCTCCTATCTTTATCTGTAAATTTCTGCCTTTACTTTTCCTATTGTATACGATTTAACTGCACAGATTTATTTGGTTGTCTGGTCCTAGCCTCGTCACTATTTCCCCGAGGTTAGGCTAGGCACTTACCATCACATGGGGTCGGTTGTGGTGATGCTACACTTTCACATTGTGCAGATCCCGGTGCTGTAGCTTTTGGACCATAGTGAGGTTGCTGCTTCTAAACCATCAGGCGACCCGAAGTAGTCCTTTAAGCGTTCGCACGCCTTGGCATCTCCTTTTATCATTTTCTTTCTATTTTTTCACTCATTCCGAGACAGATTTGTGCAATTCTATTCAGATCTTATTTGTAGTATTCTTAGACAGTCTGTGAGATTGTGACACCAATTCTAGGTAGCTCGTGTTTATGGATTAGTATCGGTATTATTATTAAGTTGTTAATTTCATTCTTCCGCGTTATTATTTCCGTTGTTTATATAATGTTTATTCACAGTTGTTAAGGGATTAAAAAATGAAAAGGGTTAAATAACTAGAACAATTGGCTTGCCTATCTTTCACTAGTATGCGCCATCACGACTCCCGAGGGTGGGAAATCTGGGTCGTGACAGTCATCAATGAAGACAATCACGAAGGAATCCAAATAAGGCCTGAACACCTGGTTCATCAAATACATAAACACTTTTGGGCATTTTCAACCCGAATGACATCAATAAAAGCTCATAATGCCCGTACCGAGTGTGGAAACTTGTCTTAGGGACATCGGATGCGCTAATCCTCAACTCATGGTAGCCAGATGTCAGATCAATCTTTGAAAATACCTTGGCACCTTGAAGGTAGTCAAACAAATCATTAATCATCGGCATGGGATACTTGTTCTTGATTGTGAATTTGTTCAGCTACTGATAATCTATACACATCCTCATCGATCCATCCTTCTTTTTAACAAACAACAATGGCGCACCCCCAGGGCGAGACACTAGGTCTAATAAAGACCTTGTCGAGCAAATCTTGCAATTGCTCCTTTAATTCTTTCAACTCTAGAGGAGCCATGAGATATGGAGGAATAGAAATGGGTTGAGTTACTGGAGTGAAATCAATGCAAAAGTAAATATCACTGTAGGGTGGTATCCCCGGCAGGTTTGTAGGAAATACCTCTGAAAGCTCCCGAACTACTGTCACGGAATCCATAGAAGGAACCTCAGCACTAGAATCATGAACATATGCCAAGTAAGCAAAACACCCTTTCTCAACCATACGCCAAGCCTTCACATAAGAAATAGCTCTACTGACAGAATGACTAGGAGTCCCTCTCCACTCCAATCAAGGCAAACCTGGCAAGGCTAAGGTAACGGTCTTGGCTTGACAGTCCAAAATAGCGTGGTAAGGTGACAACCAAACCATCCCCAAAATAACATCGAAATCAACCATATCAAGTAGTAGTAGGTCTACACGGGTCTCAAGACCCCAATAATAACCTCACACAAACGATAGAAATAATCCACAACAATAGAATCATCCATAGGCATAGACACATATATAGGAGCACTCAAAGAATCGCGACACACAACAAAATATGAAGAAAAATAAGAAGACACATGGGAGTATGTAGACCCTGGATCAAACATAACTGAAGCATTTCTACTACAAACCAAAACAGTACCGGTGACAATAACATCAAAAGACTCAGCCTCAGGCCTGGCTGGAAAAGCATAACATCGGGGTTGGGCCCCACCACCCTGAACTATATCTCTAAGACGACCTCCTACTAGCTAACCTCCACCTCTAGCGACCTGGCCTCCACTTCTAACGGCCTAGCCTCCGCCTCTAACGGCCTAACCCCTTACCTCTGTCTCCCTGACCCCTACCTTTAGCTAGCTGGGCGGGGGGGGGG
>MU690651.1:28028-45502 GCA_026770625.1 Nicotiana glauca
ATCTCTATCGTGCGGTTCGACCTCTCAATTCTAATTGAACTCTCTACTTTATCCTTTCACAGATGGAGAAAACGCGTACCGCTTCATCAGCCGATCAGTAGTCCAAGCCCCCAGTGGCAGCTCTTACGAGGGGTAGAGGATGAGGCTGAGGCAGGGGCAGGGGCAGGGCTAAGTCTAGAATAGTAGCACCAGCGTCGGAGCCTCTGGTTGTGTTTGATGCTGTGGTTCCGGGCCAGACCGTTCCCGCGGGACCAACTCAGGTTCCAGAGGGGTTCATAGCTACCCCGGTACTCCAGGATGCTCTGGTCGCTCTAGTGTGCCTTATGGAGAGTGTCGCTCAGGTATGCATACTTCCTGTAGCACCACCCATCTCTTGGGCTGGGGAAGGAGTACAAACTCCCGCAAATCACTCTCTGGTGTAGAGGTTCCCCAGTTTCAGACTCTAGTAGCTTAGCTAGTTAGGGTACTCCCACCGGGTGTTATAGCACAGACCGCTAATGGATCAGCTATGTGCTCAGATGCTTTGTGGAGGTTGGACAGGTTCACTATGCTTTTCACTACTACTTATGTTGGTACATCTTCAGGGGACCCCCAAGACTATTTGGATAGTTGGCACGAGGTTCTACGGAATATGGGGGTAGAAGACTAATGGGGTCGACGTTGCTGCTTTCCGCTTATCAGGTTTCGCCAAGAAATGGTGGAGTTATTTTGTTTTTCTAGACCAGCTAGGTCACATGTTTTGCTGTGGGATTAGATTTCTCAGTTATTTGTGGAGAATTTTCTCCCCATGAATCAGAGAGATGACTATCAAAGGCAGTTTGAGCGCCTCCAGCAGTGTTCTATGACCGTCACTCAATACGAAACCAGATTTATTAACTTGGCCCATCATGCACTCCTTATACTCCCCACTGAGAGAGAGAGAGAGAGAGAGAGCGATAGAGGGTAAGGAGGTTTATTGAGGGACTTGTTCAGCTATTCGATTGTAGATGGCCAATGAGCGAGGGAGTGAGATTTCCTCCTAGGATGCAGTCAATGTGGCCCGACGAGTGGAGATGGTTCTCGCTCAGGGTAGTGGTCTAGGGTCTGACAAGAAGCCACATCATTCTAGTGGATTTAGTGGGGCCTCATCTGGAGGTCGAGGTACTTTTGGTACAGGCCATCATCCCAGGCCATTTCATTCAACACTCCAGGCATCGTACAAAGCTTCAGGGATTCATGGTCCTTATATACCTCCTTCAAGGCAACCGACTCATAGTGCATCACCATCTCCCATCAGAGCACCTCCTCTTCAGAGTTATTTTCGCGGTCAGCTAGCCCACCAGGGTCAGTCTCAATTTCCCCTGTCGCAGTATTCAAATAGATGTGTTAAGTGTGGTGGGTATGGTCCTATCTAGAGGGCTTGTCCGAGCTTAGTGGGTGCTCAGTCATAGCAACAGGGTTCTCGTGCCATGATTTAGGGCCTAAATCATGGCACGAGAACCCTGTTGCTATGACTGAGCACCCACTAAGCTCGGACAAGCCCTCTAGATAGGACCATACCCACCACACTTAACACATCTATTTGAATACTGCGACAGGGGAAATTGAGACTGACCCTGGTGGGCTAGCTGACCGCGAAAATAACTCTGAAGAGGAGGTGCTCTGATGGGAGATGGTGATGCACTATGAGTCGGTTGCCTTGAAGGAGGTATATAAGGACCATGAATCCCTGAAGCTTTGTACGATGCCTGGAGTGTTGAATGAAATGGCCTGGGATGATGGCCTGTACCAAAAGTACCTCGACCTCCAGATGAGGCCCCACTAAATCCACTAGAATGATGTGGCTTCTTGTCAGACCCTAGACCACTACCCTGAGCGAGAACCATCTCCACTCGTCGGGCCACATTGACTGCATCCTAGGAGGAAATCTCACTCCCTCGCTCATTGGCCATCTACAATCGAATAGCTGAACAAGTCCCTCAATAAACCTCCTTACCCTCTATCGCTCTCTCTCTCTCTCTCTCTCTCAGTGGGGAGTATAAGGAGTGCATGATGGGCCAAGTTAATAAATCTGGTTTCGTATTGAGTGACGGTCATAGAACACTGCTGGAGGCGCTCAAACTGCCTTTGATAGTCATCTCTCTGATTCATGGGGAGAAAATTCTCCACAAATAACTGAGAAATCTAATCCCACAGCAAAACATGTGACCTAGCTGGTCTAGAAAAACAAAATAACTCCACCATTTCTTGGCGAAACCTGATAAGCGGAAAGCAGCAACGTCGACCCCATTAGTCTTCTACCCCCATATTCCGTAGAACCTCGTGCCAACTATCCAAATAGTCTTGGGGGTCCCCTGAAGATGTACCAACATAAGTAGTAGTGAAAAGCATAGTGAACCTGTCCAACCTCCACAAAGCATCTGAGCACATAGCTGATCCATTAGCGGTCTGTGCTATAACACCCGGTGGGAGTACCCTAACTAGCTAAGCTACTAGAGTCTGAAACTGGGGAACCTCTACACCAGAGAGTGATTTGCGGGAGTTTGTACTCCTTCCCCAGCCCAAGAGATGGGTGGTGCTACAGGAAGTATGCATACCTGAGCGACACTCTCCATAAGGCACACTAGAGCGACCAGAGCATCCTGGAGTACCGGGGTAGCTATGAACCCCTCTGGAACCTGAGTTGGTCCCGCGGGAACGGTCTGGCCCGGAACCACAGCATCAAACACAACCAGAGGCTCCGACGCTGGTGCTACTATTCTAGACTTAGCCCTGCCCCTGCCCCTGCCTCAGCCTCATCCTCTACCCCTCGTAAGAGCTGCCACTGGGGGCTTGGACTACTGATCGGCTGATGAAGCGGTACGCGTTTTCTCCATCTGTGAAAGGATAAAGTAGAGAGTTCAATTAGAATTGAGAGGTCGAACCGCACGATAGAGATAAATAAAGGTGAAATGTAGTCTCTAGGGGATAAGCACAGACATCTCGGTACCGATCCCTCAAACGTTGTCCGTAAATAGTGAGACCTAAGCAACCTAGTGCTCTGATACCAACTTGTCACAACCGGAATTTCCCAACATCAGGACCGTGATGGCACCTAACATTGTACTTGCTAGGCAAGCCAACATTACAAATTATTTCACCTTTTCCTTTTTATCTTTTTACAATTTACCAGTTAACATAAGTAAATCAATGAAATAAATGCGAAAGAACATAATTTAATAGATTATCTTATACCACTACGAAACCATAATGAAACTCCACCCTCGGTGTCACAATCACGGACCGTCTAAGAATACTAAAAATAACAGTCTGAACAAAAAAATACACATCTATCTCGGAAATAGATAAAATAGAAAAGAAACGGGATAGATGGGGATGCCAAGGCCTGGGGACGCCTGCCGGACTTCCTTAGGTCTCCACTGGACTGAAGGGAGCAACCTCGAACTACGGTCTATATGGTCTATACTAGTTTGTATGGGTCCACCAAACAGTAAAGTACCTGGTCCTATACAAAATTCTGTTGAGAATGCTAATAAAATAGTATTTAAATAAGGCAGAGGATTTTTACGTGGAAAAATCCCACACAAGGGGATCAAAAAACCATGACCTACACCTGTAGGCTTTTAACTTCACTAACTTGAAATGTACTTATTACAAGCCACTTTGCAACGATTCCTATTGCAAAGGATTTACTCAACTAACTTGTGGTACTCTTACCACAAGCTACTTTGTGACTTCCCAGTTACAAAGGTTTTTTCTAACTTCTGATGCTCTCACCACAAGCCACTTTGTAATTCTACAATTACAAAGACTTTTCCTTATGACTAAGTCTAGTCACAACATAAACTCAAGGAGTTTACGGATTAACAAGAGTGTTCCTCATCAAATGCTTATAGGTAAGCAGTTTAAGAGATATAATAAGTACAATAACAAGGTTACAACTCAACTAGGACAACAACAAGCTATCTTTTAGGAACTGGTCCGTAGTTGCATTCAACCTTGTGAGGATTGATTTTTCTATTTTTGCAAGAGGCTTGAATGATGAAACAGAAACCTTCAGTGATGTTTTTGTATAAAGCTCATTGTCGGTACATTTTGAGCACATCACTTGAGATAATATGAGTACTTTGTTTGGTAAGAGAATGAGGGGGCGGACAGTGCAATGTGCCATAAAACTACCGTCAATCACATCATTTCCCGTTGTGTCCAATTAACTATGTACTCTTATGAGGAAACAACAAAAGTATCAGGTCCTTGTGTGAGTTCCTAGTTTTTTAGCTCTAGCAGTTCAACTTTAGCTGGAATCTTTTAAAGGTTGCAGCAGTCCAAGTAGGACAGGTTCCCTATCTGGTTCTTAACAATAAGTTTGTTATAACATCCAAATATAAGGCAAGAGTATATAAAATCTATCCATTTCTCCCTTTTTGATGATGACAAACTTAACATTTGTGGGGTTGAATTTTAGCAGTAAGAACCAGTTTTAAGGTATTGGGAACACATCCCCCAGAGACTATGCCTCATCATAACAATAGTTTATATGGTCAGAGAAGCAAGAACCTGTTCCCCCATTTGTTCCCCCTGAGTATTTTTCCCCCTTTTTGCATCTTTAAAAAGAATAACAGCACAAAAAAGTCCAGCGAAGCTAACTCATGCCACATATGTGCACACAATCATGATAGAGAACACATAGAGAGAGAGAGAGACAGAGTACTGACATAAGAAAATGAGGATTGATATTAATAATGATTTAATATGACTCTGCCTTTGAAACAAGGAAGACACAACATTGGACTTGTAAACAGGAGCAGTAGTGTTTCATCCCAACCATCAAACAAAAAAAACAAAAAAACATCCGCCAAACCATCAACAAAGATACAACACATTAGAAACATATCCAGAAAACTAGTAAGTGAAGGGGTACTTAAGGGGTACTAGGAGTAAAAGGCTTGGTAGCTGGAGCAAGTGTCTGGAGAACAAGGTCTATTCAGTCATTTGCCGACCTTTGTTCATTGACCAGTTATGCTTTCAGGTTCTCTACTTGCGCCCTGAGATCAGCATTCTCCTCTGTCAAACGAGCTACTTCATCATTCGACATGGAAACCCCTCGGGCTTGCTGACCTTCGAGGATAACATTCATTTCCATCAACCGACTAATTTCCTCAGCTGCACAGTTCTGGGCATTGATAAGTTGGGAAACGGTTGATATGCTGCCTACCCCCCTGTAATTTTCCACACACTCACACTCTTCCAAAGTTTTCTGTGAGAAGGTCTACTTTTGAGTCCCAAATTTACCCATTCCAGTGGCACTTTGAAGAATTTAAACACTGGAGTAAGCAAGAATTCATAGGGAAGGCTATGATTACCGTCCTTGAAGGTGGAAACCTTTTGCATGTGTTCAATCATAATAGCAGGCAGACTCACAGGATTGAAACCATGCAGTTTCTCAATTAGGAATAGGTCAGACTTAGAAGTCACTGACCTCCTCTCAGCTCGAGGCAATAGGACTTTGTTAACCAATTCAAACCTTAGCTGGTAAACCGGAAGTAGTGCTTTCTTATTGATCTGGTCCCCTTTCTGGTTAGCATTATCTTTTACCACTACGTTTCTAAAGTTATAATGACATATATCTCTTACACTTGACACACCAAGGGTAGGAACTTTTAAGATCCCTCTAAGCAATTTTACATCAAAGACGATGTCCACCCCATCGACCAAAGAACAAACATGGTCGGTATCAATTGGAAAGTTACTAGCAAAGATACTTTTCACCTCCTCCTCATACACCTTAGGTGCATCCATGTGAAAAAGATGCACCTAACGTTAAAACTCGACCATTTCCAGAATTTGGTGCATTTCAGCCATCTCAGAGATTGTTGGGTCAAACGTACGACCCAACACAACTTTTTGATGGCTCAGGCGCTCAGAACAAAGGCTGACTTCACTTCTTATTTTCTTCACAGAACTAGGTTGTTCAGCAGATTCAGACTTGCGTTTCCCAACTTCTCTCCTCTGACTTTGCCTTTTCCCTTTGACTTGACTGGTACATCCTCATCAGACATGGAAAACTCACTCATTACCTCCTTCATCTTACACTTAGATGTTGACCCTTTCTCTATTGAAACAGACTTTTTTTTTCGAGGACCGCCTAACAAGTGAACCAGCTTCCTCTGGAGTTCCCTCTTCCACCTTGACTACAAGGATAGCCTCATCACTTACAGGTACACTATCCTTCACCGAGTTTCTTCTTTTCTTCTTACTACTCTTCTTGCTCTTTTGAAGAGAAGAGTCGTAGGCCACTTTGAGTTGAAGCCTGGTAGTAAGTCATTTGATTTTAGACTCAAGGGTGAGCACAACCCTTCGATGACTTATGAATGCATTAAGATTCACATTATCTAGGTCTTCGTCATCACTCGATCTCATTTCTGATGCTTGAATTTCCATAGGAACAACATCGAATGCAAGAACAGCACTGTCCTGGGAATGAGATCCCTGACCTGGGTCCTGTGGGGAGGGATCAGGTTCCTCATGTGATGCCCAGTAGTATTTGCTACTGCATCCCCTTCAACAGAAACAATGGACCCTTCTTCTTCCACACTGTGTGTCTCATTTTTTTGAGATGTAATTTCATGCAATACCTCCTCAGGGATACTATAAACACAGTTACGACATCTTTCCCTTCTTCAACCGCTGCTTCCACAACCATGTAATCAGTGGCAATGGTGGCAGAACCCTTTGTGAACTCAGTATTTTGACCTTGTTCTCCACTTAGGGTTTGACTGGTGGGAACTTCAGATGATGGGGAGAAAAGAACAGTGGTCAAGGGTTTCTAAATTGGGAAGAAATTGGTAAACTGGGGAAGGTGTGACTGCAGCAGCCGGAGTGATAGAGGGTGAGGAAGGCTCAGTGAGAAAGAAAGGTTCCATAGATTTATCAGTGGTAGTTACAACAGAGGCTGAGAGATTGGAAGTTTAGTGTAGGACTTATGGTTGAAGAGCAGAAGAGAGGGTTTTTAGAAGGAGAGGATAATTATGAATAGGGAGAAATAGGCACCGGTTCTGAAATGCCGGTTGGGCGTGGAGAATTGCAATGTTTCAGAGGGAGATGGAACGTCTTGAAATGAAAGGACGTGACAGCAGTATCTAAAAAGTTGATGACATGGCAGTTGTATTTTGTGTGATCATGTGATTTATACTCTATATGAAATACTCCTATAAAATCCCGAGGAAATAAATTTTTGTTAATTATTTTCCTTTAGGGATTTTGTAGAATTTTATTTAATTGTTTGCATTTTGTGCATATTTAAGTTTTATTTAAGTCATGAAAATACAAAAATACCATGCATTACATTTTAGGCTTTTATTTTTACATTTTTAGAATTAATTAATAATTATTTGTTTGATAAAATGAAAATCACAAAAATGCTTCATTTTTATACTTTTCCCTTTTATTTTTAGGTTATTTATTTTTCCCTTTTAATTTAAGGATTAAGTAGATTTTATAATTCTTATAATTAGTTAAATAATTTTTTTCACATTTTTAGATAATTTAGGATTTTTAATTTAAAAAAAAGAAAAGACAAAAGAAAAAAAAAGAGGTATTTGAAAAGGGTTTCTTTTTAGTTGAATTTGGCTGATTTTTGCACCCCAATTTAGCCCAAATATGTTCCCCAAACTACCCAAACAAAGTCCCAAATTTGTTCCACCCGGTCCAGGTCTCCCCGCCCCCAAACGACCCTGTTTTAACCCTTGTAAATCCCAGCCGCCCCAATTTCTTCCGCGGCCTCCGTCGTGGAACACCCGTCGGAATAATCCCACGGCGGCCTCGATAGTCCAAACACCCCCAAATTTACACCATGAATTCTCTTTCACCACCTCAGTCTATATCTCCGACTCTTTTTCCTCGAATTTTAGATTGAAAATGTGGCCAAAATCTTTACTTCTCCAAACCCCACCAAATTCACACCATATAATCACCTTCACCTCCTCTCCCTGAATATCCCCATATTCCCCCTCGAACGAGTCCAGAATCGCCCTAATTTTGAATCTGAAACTCAGAGCCCTAACTTTTCTTTCCTCTTTTCTTGGTCTGTGTCTGATCGAGTGAACTTGAAACCTCCATTAGTCAATTGTTCTTGTTAAGAACAGTTGATTAATGGTAGTCAAAGTTCATTTACTCTTCAGAGAGTTTTGACAAAGTCATAAATTGACCCAGTTTTTTTAAATAAACTCAGGTAAATCTCTTTCTTTTCTTTTGTTGTTTGGTTTCATTTTTTGTTCTTCTTCTGCATTTTTAATTATTTTGTTATGGATGTGTGTTTTAGTGAGGCTATTTTAGACACGCTCTCTCTTAATTCACAGATCCTTAACTTTGTTTGATATTTGTTTTGTTTGTTAGATTAAAAAAGGAGAAAAGCATGTTTCCAATTAGCCTAGGATTCAATCTCTATGATTGAGCATGTCAATTAATTTCTCTGTTTTCCTACTGATCTAATGGCTCATTATAGGAAAATTAACAATTGTTTAGGTTTTGTTGTTTCAGTTGTTTAAGTTTTGCAAATTGAACCTGAAAATTTTAGACTAGAACTGAAATAAGCAGTAACATAAAAGGGTAAAATTAGATTTTTACTTAGGCTAAAATCAGAAAATTCTAGAACTTAGGACAATTGTCCTTATCCTTAGCAAATACTGGATTTGTATAAGGAAAAGGGATAGTACAACGGTAAAAGTATGTTGTTACTAGGTCAAAATATTCTTTTTGGATGATTTTTGTGCACCCTATAAAATAAAATATTCCCTCACACAATGATTGACAACAATTAGACAATCATCAGCACATATTGAGCATCATTTTACTGCATAAAGTTCCATTTTCTTTCTGAAAAAGTTCAGATTCCAGAAAAACCTGAAAAAACTTCAGAACTTCTTTTCTGATTCTTTACAAGCTAGAGATAATGGTTTGAAGTTGGGAGGATCTTTCTTAGGTGTCTTGTTTGGGATTTCTGGGTTTAATTTGTTGGTTTTTTGGTCTGAAATTTTGATTCATTTGGGGACTATTGTAGCTGTGTTGTTTGTTGCTGCTGTTTTTCTGTGCCTTTGAAGTTCTCCAGCAGTTGTTTCTTTCATATTTATCTGATGTCTTAATTGCTGCTTCAAGATACATGGTCCCCTCCCCCCCCTCCCCCCTATGTTTAGGTGTTTGTAATTGGAAATTAAGATGAATACAAGTTAGTTCTGGCTTTGCCAATGTTTACAAATTTGTATGTTTCTGCTATGATTTGTATGTTAAGTTACTACAGTGTTTCAGTTTCTTTCTTTAAAAATGTGTAAATCTTTGCATCATTAGGTTTTTATATCATGAATATTGACTTCTTGTATGGTTCTAGCATTGGTTGTGGGTATATATGCTTATTTCCTATTGCATTTGTCATATGACATGATTAGATCCCTATGTTTGAGGTTTGAGTAATTAATGAAGTGTGTGGTTATGTTTCCTTTCTTTCCCCTTCCTTCTATCTGGCAACCTCCTCTTTACTCAAAACCTTTATTTTTCTTTCTTTGTCGTTTGGGCTCTAAGCTATTTACCTGCAGATTTGGTCACTAGTTGACTAAATCAGCAGGTCCAAAGGCTAAGATATCCAAAACTCTATTGTACAAGATTGTTGAAATCTAGTATTGTTCATATGAGACGCACAACCTCGATGGATAAGCAATGTCCAAGAGAGGCAGTGTTCATTGGTAATATGGGGGATTGTAACAGTTTAGTGGTTATATTAGTATTTTATGTATTTAATGGGATTACCATGTAATAGTTCTGATTTTCTTAAGAAAGCTGTATTCTGATATGAAAAGTTGTAATAAGAGAAGCTTTAATTTTGTTTTAAACTATTGGCAGGACTGCTATAGTATTTTCATAAGTATAGTGGCAAAAATGGATAAGTTGTGAGCCAAATCCGTAAGGGTAGAAAGTGCTATTTTCATTTAAAGTAGGGCTGAATTTTAGGCCCAAATGAATTTGATCAATGAAATGAATCTGGACCTAGGCCATTGGGTCTGGGTCTGGGTCTTGAGCCCAAATACAGGCTTTCTTTTTTCCTTATAAATCATGGTTCAAGTGTATGCTTCTCTTACCTTGCAAATCATGTGGTTAGCTTTTAACCTAGATGGCAATTTGCTTTCCAAGTTCTAATTTTATTTTAATTAAGTAGCAAACTGAGATTTAGTTGTTCTTAATATTCGAGGTGGATACGCCTAGTTGCAAAAATAGGCCCACCTACATATAAGCCCAATATAGGCTGTTCTATTTTGACTTAACAAAACATTTCTGAGTCTTTTACTCTCGAGGACGGATTCTAGCCTAAAAGTAGGTGCAAGGCTGCCAATCACCGTCAATTAAATGACAAATGGGCCATTGTTGGCCAAATCCCTCGAAGAGATAATAATTCCAAGCCCAGCCTTCCCATTTTTAGTTGAAAGATTCCCTAGTTTGAGCTTCAAAATTAATATCTCTAGTCTTAATTAAATAAAATGCAAAACCATTTAGCTAAAATCAAATTGAGGTGTGCCATAGAACCCATTAACCCATGGCCCTCATGAAATTAATTCAAGAGTTAATCCTTGTACAAATTGAGGTGTGCCATCAATTATATCATCCATGGCCCTCACAAATGTTGCTTTTCTAAAAATTAAACATTCGTAGTTGCTTTAGGTGCGTTCTTTAAATAATTCAATCATAGTTACATGTACGGTTCCCGTGATGTAGTTGTTCTTTTTAATTACTAAATCCGAGTGTACATTTCATGTGACCCAATTTCAATTTCTCAACAATGTTAAATAGATGTGTCGCGAACCGCATGTGCATTTCATGTAGCGTGGTTTAAGACGTGTTTTAAAAAATATTCAATCTTCCTAAAAGCGGTTTTAAATAAATAAAAGCGGTTTATAAAGCTAAAAATGCACAATAGATCGAAACATGTAGTAAATCGGATAATAGGCCAATCTTAACAGTTTAAGCGACCGTGCTTGAACCACGAAACTGGGGAATGCCTAACACCTTCTCCCAGGTTAACAAAATTCCTTATCTAGAATTTTTGGTTTCGCAGACTTTTAAAAAACAAGAAAAATTTCCTCGATTTGGAATTTTAAAATAAGCCGGTGACTTGGGATACCAAATTACAATTCCAAGTGGCGACTATGATAAAATAAATGAAAATAATCTCATTTTGAATAATGTCACTTTAATTGGGAAAACTCTCTTATATCCCTCTATCGGGGTTGTAAAAATGGAGGCGTGACAACTCTGGTTACTCTGCTGGGGATAAGAATCAAGAACTTTTGTTCAGGGTTTAAGAATTCAAGCTTAGAATAACTTTTGTAGTTGGGTTTATTTATTATCTGACTTCTACATATTTGAGTCTCTGAGTCTTCTTAATCATCTGGGAAGTGTGCACTTCGTGTAACTTCTTTTCTGTTAGAGTCATATCCCAATTTTAGAACGAGGTTCGAACAAGTTACAAAGCCGGTGAAGCTTCTGTATTCCCGGTACGTTGCCCCCCCTCCCCGCTTGAGCTATCTGCTCGGATAAGCCAGGTCTAGAACAATACACCCAGGGTTTTAAACCTAGTATAACAAAGCCTCATGTCGGATCCCTAGTAGGAACGTTTGTTTGCATCACGTGCATTTGACTTAGGGACTCAACACAGGGTTGGGTCTGTCTAGCATAGGTGTACCCAAAATCAAAAGACCATCCTGATGCATTTTACTTGCTACTTGTGAATTTATTTGCTCCAGATTGCATGTTGATCGGCTTTTAAAATAATAGAGAAAGTTCGGAAAAAATCAGAGTTGAAGTATGAGAGAGATAATTACCCGTATTTGAAAACCCCATATCCAAAAAGTACCAAAACTTTGCCGAAACTTTGAGAAAAAGAAAAAGGAAACTGTTTCAAGAATAATATTTCTTATTGTTTTTATTATGTTAAAACTGCCCGAACTACGCAAGTTTTATTCTCACTAGATGTGGGATACATAGGCAACCCTCACCGCGTCCAACTCCATTTTTGTAAAAAATAACCTAAAAAGAACAAAAAGAAATTGTTGTCTTGTCATAAATAAGATAGGTAATATCGTCCTTGTCTAAATAGCCAAAATGTCCCCAATAGGGTGCCGGAGGGATGCTTTTGCAAGAATAGCCACCTATGATTCCTTTTTCAAATTTTGACCAATTAGCAAGCACAACCCTAAAATCTTCTTTTCTGAGGTGCCGAAGGGCCGTATTTGCAAAGGCAATTTTGTTTTGAAATGAAAACTTTTGAAATTTGATAAACTTCAATTGAGTCAAAAATAAATCATGGTCTTTTAACTAATCACTCTAATAAATATGCAGGATGAGCACTATTGAAAATGAACCTTTCATAGTCCTTGAAGATATCCCATTAGAACTCCATATATGGTGGAACGACTTATGGAAAGTCAGCAGAGATACTGTGGTAAAAGTTTTGGGCGGACTTGTCGGTCTTCTGAAGATTAAACCGTGGTTGAATATAATTAAGCCTTTAATACCTTTTCGGGATCCGAAACATAATGTGTTCCATTTTTCTGACTTTGAGCTAACCCCCACACTGGAAGAAATAGTGGGCTATGCCGGTCTTGGTGGGAATCTCAGAAGTCGGTACCTAGTGGCACCAAGAGCGGTGACTTCTCATAAGTTTTTGGATCTTCTGAGAATCAATCGGGAGGTTAAAGATGGAAATTTATCTGAGGGATTTTGCACATTCTACTTCTTGTACCAGCGTTATGGGGATCCCCCACGGTTTTGAAGTTCCAGATACTGGTCTAACTCATTTAGGGAACAAAGATAAATGGGAAGCACATCGAGGACTAGCTTTATAGTGGCATTTTTGGGTACCCTATCGGCCCAAGAAAAGATGGACATATAGAGCTAGGCATCGTGGGAATGGCTGACGTTATGACTAAAAAGGCTAATGGAACCCTTGTTCCAATGATCTTAACAGAGATTTATCGAGCTCTAACTGTTTGCCGAGAAGGGGGAAATTTTTTTTAAGGCTATAACTGTGACGACCCGACCCGTCGTCTCATATGTTACTGCTCCGTTTCCCCTAATTTTTTCCTAATTCATGTTTCATTATCAGTGTTTGGTTTGTTAGAGTTGATTTGGATTGGTTATGGTAGAAAATGAGACACTTAGTCTTTTTAAGGAAGGTTTAAGTTGGAAAAGTCAACCGGACATTGACTTATGAGTCAAAAGATACGGATGTGAGTTCCGGTGATTCAGTTAGTTTCGGGAAGTGATTTGTGACTTAGGAGTGTTACCGGAATTGATTTTGGAGGTCCGTTGTAGAATTAGGCTTGAATTGGCGAAGTTAGTATTTTGGAGAATTCTGGTTGATGGGTGAGAATTTGATCCAAGTGTCGGAATAAAATTCCGAGAGTTGTTGTAGCTTCGTTAGGTGATTTTGGATATGTGTGCAAATTTTTAGGTCATTCGGACGTCGTTTGGTTGGGTTTTTGATCAAAGGTGCATTTCGGATGTTTCTGAAGAACTTAGGCTTGAATCCGATGTGATTTGATGGTTTTAGCGTTGTTTGATTTGTTTTGATGATTGGAGAAAGTTTGAATAATATTTTAATATATGTTGGTGCTTTGGTTGAGGTCCCGAGGGCCTCGGCGTTATTTCGGGTGGCAATCGGAAGGAAATTGAAGTTGGAAATTGCAGGTTCTTGGCTGCAGCAGGTATTTTCACATGTGCGGAAAGGCAACTGCAGATGCAGTTGCGCGGAAGTGAAGCAGGCTTCGCAGGTGCGAAAGAGGGTGAGGTTGAGCAGTTCCGCAGAAGCGGAAGCCATTTCGCTTAAGCGAGTCCGCAGAAGCGGACATGAGGTCGCAGAAGCGGTTTGACCTGGGGGGTGAAGTTTCGCAAAAGCGAGAAATTTTATCACAGAAGCGACCCTTGTGATTTAATGAAATTCCGCTTAAGCGGACAAGAACCGCAGAAGCGGTCACGCAGAAGCGGGTGTGGGGACCGCAGAAGCGGAAACCCCTAAAGGCCAGTAGGAGTTTATATTCATTTTTGCTCTGTGAGGGTTATGTTATTTCCACCATTTTTTAGCGAGCTTTGAGAGCTTTGAGGAGATTTTGAAGAGGGATTCAAGGAGGAATGATTAGAGGTAAGTTCCTTGGCCTAAATTCACGAGATTATGTTAGATTTAACATAGAAATTGGTTGAAATTCATCAAAAAGGGGTAAAGCTAGGGCTTGAGTTTTTTATATTTTAAATTGGGATTTGATAGGTCATTTGAGCTCGGATTTGGGAGTTCTTGGTATGTATGGACTCGTGGCGAGACGGGGAATCTGGTAATATGAGTTCTGTAATTTTTTGAGAAGTGGGCCCGGGACTCGGGTTTTTCTAGTTTCGAGATTTTTGCTATATTTTGATTGTTTTCGATTGGGTATTGTTCCTTTGGCATATTGTGATGTATTCGCTCTGATTTTGGTTAGATACGACTGATTTGAGGGGCAAAGGCATCGCGAGCTAGAGATTTCATCGGTTCGAGGTGAGTAATACTTGTAAATGATATCCTGAGGGTTTGAAACCCCAGATTTGCACCCATAATGCTATATTGAGGTGACTTGCACGCCAGATAGAGAGCGTGGGGTAGAGCACCGTCGGGGATTGTGACTTGGTCCGTCCCAGTTGCAAGATGAGCACATAAATTTTTGCATACTTATTTGCATTTTTACCTGCTATAATGTGGTATTTATGCCCAAGGGGCGGATTTGTCTGTGCTAATCAGCACTAACTATTTAAAATAGTTTTTGTAACTATTGAAAAGACCATTTTCAAAAGATATTTGAACTGAGCCGAAACAATTCTATAGAGTTCTCTGATTTCACTATTTTTCTAGGAAATTGTACCCGGCTTCTGTATAGCCTGTTGGTTGCTTTACGTGATTTCTTGCTGCTCAGTTATTATTTAATTTTATTGCTCACTGAGTTGGAGTACTCATTTTACTCCATGCACCTCGCGTTCAGATGCAGGTATTATTCACCCGGTAGCGGGTTTTGGTAGCAGGTTGAAGGTATTGTTATCATAGCTGGGCAAGGTGACCGCCAGCGTTCGCGGCACCGGACTTCTTCTTGGATTCTGAATTCTTAATTCATGTATTACAGATCTTGTAGTTGTATTTGAAATCCTTCTAGATGCTCGTGACTTGTGACACCCCGGTCGGGTTGTGTTGGGTTGTAATTAACGGTTTTTAATGCCACTAAGTCGTATTTTCTATTCATTCATGTTTAATAATTGTTAAAGAGACACATTGGGATAATTGGCTGGCCTTGTCTTCACGAGAGGTGCCATCACGAACGGGTTTGGAAATTGGGTCGTGACAATAACATGCTTCTACAACTTTGGATACAAGAACATCTTTGTCACTGTCCAGGGTACATGAACTATGGTATGAGTGGTCTAAAATGCATTGAAGAAAATGGAAACCGGTTAGAGGGTCATGAATTTCAAGAGGTTACGGAGGCCTGGTTCGCACATTTGAGCTCTTTAACTTGAAACAAAATTGAGTGGACATTCGGTTGGCTCCCGGTCACTGAAGTCATTTACATGTCAGCCGAGGTGTGTTATCTTCTCTTAATGAGCCTCTAGAGCATTCAGCTATATGCTTCACACAGGGTGCTACGCCAGCTAGGCAGGTACCAAACTATCCTACATGATGAAGATCTGAGCCGACAAGTCATCAAATTGGGTACAAATGTTGTGTTCTCGGAAGCAAAAGTTCGTCAGATTTGGATTCACTGTAGGTTTCTAGATCCAAATACTCGGGTAAGGGATCTATCCAAAGGAGAGCTAGAGCCTGGTTACACGACATGGTTTGGTAAAAGGTTTCAAGTCCATCACGAGCCCGAATGGCCTGCTAAAAGACCCTATATCCAGCAATTCACTGATGAGTCACGGGAGCAATGGGACTGGTTGGCAAAAAAGATAAAAACTACAAAGACACAATAAGCAAATTGGAGGGATAGATCTGAGATGTTAAATTTGACAATAGTGTACAAGCTGCTACTGATGAAGGGGAAAAGAAGAAATTGGATCAAGAAAATAAAGCCCTTCAAGCCTAGATCCAAAAAATGAAGATAGCTGCTGAGAATCAGGAAAGGAGCCGAGCGAATGAAAGACAAATAACTGGTCTTAGAAGGAAAATATCTAAGTACAAGGATGACTTGGAAAAATCCGAAGGAAACCTGGCAAGAGCCCGGGCACAGTTGACAAAGTCCACCGAGGGACGGGCAGAGTTTGTACGGCAATTGAAAAGAAAATATAAGGGAACAGTCACAAACTTGAAGAAAAGGCTAACTTCCCTCGAAAATGAGAAGGCCAAACAAGCTAGGAACTTTAAGGCGGAAAGGGATCATTGTTGTGCATTAATGTCCCAGCTAGAGGAAAATATACAAGAGTTGCAGGGTCAGAACCATCATGATGCCCGAGTGGTAGAAGCAAGGTCTCTACAAATCAAGCGTTTTCTCCAAGAAAAGGGTATCATCTGGGAAAGAATTAGAGCAATTGCTGACTACATTGTCACAAAGTGCCATGAATGTGACGACATGACGTAAACCACCTTTTTCTCCGCAGTGATGACCTTTGTTTGACAAATCATGAATGACATAGATCATCTTCAAGGAGACCTTGCATACAAGCCTGTAGCGAGACCGACTGATGTCCCACGAGCCCCTGGATCAACTTTAGAAGTACTTATGTACTATTGTTTTTGTTTTGAGTCTGTATTTCAGTTTCTAGTTTTAAAGTCTGTTTTGAGTTTGTTTTTAGTTTTTAAATTCCTAGAAAAGTAGGATGGAGTCTTTTTTAACAGAGAAAAGTAGAAGTCCCTATTAATGAAAATTTGGAAAATCCAAAAATTGTTTCTTTATTTTTCGCATTTATTTTTTGAACTACGTGATGATTTGATTCATGCGGTGTCGTGATACGTAGGCAATCCTAATAAGATCTGGTTATGATTTTTAAATAATTCGAATAAAAGTAAAAGAACGAAAACAAGAAAAAAGAGACAAAAAAAAAAGATAAGTGTAAGGGGGAAAATGACGACAAAATGCAAAAGAGAGAAAAAGATGAAAATAGCCAAAAGAAAGGAGAGGTTTGGGGAGATAAATAAAAGTCGGGATGAAACACACAATCATTTCAAAAGATGTAGAAACACATTTAAATTTATAGGTGCATCACACCCCAACGTGCGATTTCCTATGTGTTAATTGTCTCAAACTAACCAGTTTCTTGTGTTTGTTATTAAGTCAGGTTCTGTATTAAGGTGATTGGTTTTGTGGTAATCTAGCTGTTGACATGTGATTTTTGACCCTCCCCAAAATTTTACCCATTTTTAGCAGGTAAATATTTAATTTAGGCCAAATATAACTATTTCAACTATTTTTGACTTCTTTAATTTATTTTCATCATAAAAA
>MU690656.1:16012-62620 GCA_026770625.1 Nicotiana glauca
TTCTTTTTTTTAATCAGGCAAGCTTTGCCTGGTCCGGTATGGAATGAACTTATAATCATGGAATCGACTCGATCGTCAGATTATAAGTTCATAACCCTAGCCCATTCCTATTTTGGGCAATTCCTCGTGTATCATCTATAGCTAAACTATGAACGGGAACAACCAATCCGGACCGAATTGAAAAGGTTCCTGAGACACATCATGAAAAAGTAACTATATGTGTGTGTGTGTAATAATAAATTTAATAGCTACTTCTATAATCGTTTTTTTCAAAAAATTTTGGTTATTTTTTATTACAATCAAAATCAAACTAAATGTTATCGGCTTTTTAAAATTTAAAACCAAAAGCAAACCAAACCTTAAAAGTATCGATTTTTTTGTCAGTTTTGTATGGGTCAAAAATTATTTTTAATATGATTAAATCATGTTAGCATAAATAAGGCATTCACATGCTGCCATATGTCACCAATGCGATTTTAATAGCGACTTGACCAAGGTCGAAGTGGTTCTAAAAACTATGAAGGTTGCGGTAAAAGAGTCAACAGGGGTTAAGGTCAAGGTGTCGTCAAAGATCAAGGTCGAGGTCAAACATTTTTGACAGGGTTATAACGGCTAGTTTCAAGATAGGACACTAAAGAAAATATTCTAGTGGATATTATCTGCACTTGTGCTATTAGGGTTTCTATGAACATGATCCCTAATTCCCTATAAATAGAAAGAGATACAAGATAGGGGACATGAGATATTCATATAAAAAACATATTGACTCTATAGAGAGAATATGGTCCTATTGCAAGCATACAAAAATTACCTTTTTACGAAGATTCTTCTCTAGCATTTCCACTGAATCCAAGAAGAACCTAAGTGTTCCAAAGTTTATCAATCATTCATCATTGTCAAAGAGAATATTCGATATTCGGACGACTCACACATTTTATTTACTTAAATGTCATTTATTACTCCATCTGTTCTAGTTTATATGAACCTATTTCCTTTTTGATCCGTTACAAAAAGAATGACCCCTTTCTAAATTTGAAAATAATTTAGCTTAAACTTTCAATTCTACCTTTAATGAGAAGTTTTTATAACCACATAAATACTGCAAACCCCTTTCGGACTTGTTTAGGACCACAAATTTTAAAAGTCTTTATTTTTTCTTAAACTTCGTGCCCAATCAAACAGGATCACATAAATTGGATCGAAGGGAGTACTATTTAATACATATTCCATCTTCTTAGATCATTGAATATTGTTATCATTGCTTATATTCATTGTCATCCGGACAAATATACTAGTTATTCGTTACAACACCGATAGCTTGGTCTTTAGGATATTATTATCAACTAAGATTAACTCTTCTTTATTCAAATCTAATTGGTTGAACCAAGATCTATATTTTGGGTCAAACAGTTTGGTGCTATCTGTGGGGACTTCTTAGTTAATTTTTTAGTTTCCTTTAAATCTACAACTAACATGAGTCACTAACCCCACAAACTGCGAAATCTTTCTCTTCATTGCACGTACAAAAACCTACATGGCAGGTAACAAAGGAGAGAGAACTAAAGAAATAGGTGATCTCCCTAGAAAGCTCATGAATGCTACCAATGAGAGATGTGATAAATTAGGTGAGGACGTGACGCCCACTGCCTCCCCCAAGCGCGAAAGGTCGCTCCCTCCCCCCATTGCAGCATAAAAAACAAAATGAAAAAGGGGCCTCCACGTCCATAGAAGAAAGGACGCCGTCGGTCGTGAAAAATCGCCTCGAAGCATGGATGACCGTTATGCTAGTGCGCATGCTCAACAAACCCACTCCATGAACAACTATAGAGACTGCAAGAACCTACACGATGCAACAAACAGATGAAAAAGGCGACCAACACGACCCTCCAACACCAGGTGTGACTCATAATGTTGCTAACAATGCAGCGGACAACGCCCTCGTCCTTGTTATAAGAAGGATGGAATATATGGAGAATAAAAATAAAGCACTCAAAGATCAAATAAAAGAACACCAAGAACAAGTCGACAAGATACCGGATGCCCCTAAGCTATTGCCATTGAAGAACGCCGATGGGTTCGTAGAGCAGCCGTACAACGAAAAAGCATGACCGCATGCCATACCAAAAACCTTCAAGATGTCGATGTATCTCATGATATACAACGAAACCACTGATCCCGAAGATCATGTGATTCATTATGTCACTGTTGTAAATGGCAACAAGTTCACCATGGAACAAATGTCTTCTAGTTTATTGAAGAAATTTGGGGAAACTCTTATGGGAGGGGCATTAACATGGTACTCACAGCTATCAACACACTTCATAGAAACCTTTGAGGAAATGGCCGATAAGTTCGTAACGGCGCATGGCGGAGCCAGGAAAGCCGAAACAAGAGTAAATGACATATTCTCTATAAAGATGTCCTTGGGAGAGGGAAGGAGGAACTTTCTCGCCCAATTCAACAAGGTAAGGATGACCCTACCAAACGTGTAGGAGGGGACGGCGATTGCAGCTTTTCAGAACGGGCTAAGTAGAGATGGTTCGAGAGTGATTAGAAAATTGTTGAGCAGATTGATGAAATATCCTCCAACCACTTGGGATGAGATCCATAATGCTTAATGTGTCGAAGTCTGAGCAGATGAGGACGACCTCAACAGACCAACTTATCAGCTCATCCTGGTACAAGCCGAGTCCAGGAAAGAACAAAGAGACAACATTAGAAGGGATCACCCAATATCACAAACCAACAGGGAGAGACACCAGCCATACGTCCCCCGACCCACCTTCTCTCCGCTATGAGGAGGGACCATCCAGGCCAAAAACGAGGGCTCACCGAAACAAGAAAGGTATGCCCCCTTATTATCTGCTCACAATTTTTGTGTATCACCTACAAAAATAGTCTATGCCTTGGTGAAACTCAAAAGGAAGGTGAAGTGGCTTCCAAATATGAGGACCAATCCGAGCACCAAAAAACCCAATGCCCTCTGCGAGTTCCACCAGGAGCGCGGACACAAAACAGAAAATTGCAATCACCCTCAAGCAAGAAGTTGTAAACATGTTGCGGTAGGGACACCTTAAAGAGCTGATGAGCGACAATGAGAGAAATAACTTTGCTAGAGAACGTGAACATCAAGGCCTGCCAAAGTTGCAATTACCAGCTCGAACTATCAATATGATCATCGACGACAGTGATGATGCATCCATCAATGGGGTTAAATTCACCACCACTCACAAACTCAAATGATTTATCACCCGTGAATGATATGACAGACTAGAAGAAAGTATCATCTTCAACATGTTAGATGCCGACAGTTTGGCATTCCCTCACAATGATGCTCTCATCATTACTCTGCACATTTTAGATACTGATGTCAAATGTATCATGGTACACGATGGAAGTGGGGCGTGTATTATTGTCACGACCAAGGTTCTTTCTCTGTGAACTATCATGATGGCACCTAGTCTCTACGACTAGTTAAGCATAACAGATTGCAGAAAAAGGAAATAAAATGTGAAACTAGCAAGTTACGATTTAAAGCATAATAAAAGAGCTTGAAATGCCGCTCGGCATATAAAATACACACTCTCAAAACTAAAACAAAACTCCCAAAACTCGAAATCTCATGAAATCACAAGTTATAGAAATTACACAGTGTTCTTACTCCAGAATGTCTAATCAAAAGTAAATACAGGAAGTCTAAAGCTAAGGGAAGAATAGAGAAGGACTTCAAAATCTGCGGATGCGGCAGATATACCTCGAAGTCTCTGATATCAATTGCCTAACTGATAGAACAGCTGAGCAGCAGAACCTGGATTTACGCACGAAAAACATGTGCAGGAAAGGACATGAGTACACCACAGCAGTACCCAGTAATTGCCAAGCCTAACCTCGCCCGAGTAGTAACGAGAAAGGTCACGACCTTACTGGTTATATATTTATAACAAGGTAAGCAGTATGATTAAAATACTATCGTTGATAAAGAATAAAAACACATAAATAATATAGCTCATTACACAGAGATAGCAATAGGGGAATCTACCAGGATATTTTCCTGTAGTCCCAAACGTAAATGTGCAGGGGGATCTACCGGAATACTGATCCGTAGTCCCAAAGTAAATATCCAGTTCAGGGGAATCTACCGGGTGTCGTCTCGTAGTTCCAAGTATAAATGTGCAGGGGGATCTACTGGAATACCGATCTGTAGTCCCAAAGTAAATATCCAGTACAGGAAATCTACTCGGTGTTGTCCCCTAGTCCCAAATATAAATGTGCAGGGGGATCTATCGGAATAACGATCTGAAGCCCCAAATTAAACGTTCTAGGGGATCTCCCGGGATATAGTCCTATAGTCCCAAAGTACATAGAACAGTTTCAAGAAGAATATACAATTCTATCCCAATTCGTACCAAGAAAATAGATATTTCTATTCTAAACATGATGCACGGAATTCAAGTAACAGTTTAAGCTGGTAGAACAATTAAGTCACTTAGGCATGCTTTACTAAACTAAACAATAGGCTTATAATTGTAAATAGTGTTCAACAAAAGGAAACACAGATATTTACTAGTGAAAACGGGGTTTTCCAACAATTAGCACGTGTGCACAATCGTCACTTCATGTACACGACATTCATATAACAACAATACCAAATCCTAAGGGGAGTTACCCCACACAAGGTTAGGCAAGCCACTTACCTTGAACCGGCTTAAAATAAATCTGAAATCATGCTCTTGCCACGAGTATCCAACTCCGATTGGCCCAGATCTAATCAAATAAATTTCATAGCGTAAATATAACTACAAACAACTAATTTAGCTAAAGAAATCGAAGCTAAGGTAATAAAATAGAAAAACGCACAAAAATCCTCTCCAGGCCCACGTCTCGGAATTGGGTAAAGTTATGGATTATGGACACTCATTCACTCACGAGCACACTCGAACAAAAATCATCAAAATCCGATGCCAAAATCTCCCTCAAAATTCAGATTTTAAGTTGGGGAACTTTTCCTCAATTCTCCCAATTTTTCACCCCAAATATGAAATTAAATGACAAAACTAAGATTAGAATAATGGATTACAACTCGAAAGGGATAAGGAATCATTACCCACTGATTTCCTCATCAAAATCCTCTCAAAATCGCCATTTCCCGAGCTAAAAATCAAATTTGGTGATATGAGCTTCAAACCCTCAAAATTTCATATTTCTGCCCAGCAATTTTTGCTTATGCGGTCATAGGACCGCACCTACGGTCCCGCTTCTACGGCTGGGGACTTTCACCTGCGAGATTTCATTAAACGAGCAGAAACCGCACATGCGTTCCTTTCCCCGCAGATGCGGTCCGCTTCTGCTGTCCCATAACCGCATCTACGGTCACTGGCCATCAGTGCCCAAATCGCACCTACGACCAACTTCCTCGCATTTGTGGGCCGCATCTGCGGGCTCCTCATCATAGGAAAATACCAAAAGCAGCAACTTTAGAAATAGCCTAAGTCCAAATTTTTCTTCCATTAAGCATCCGAAACTCACTCGAGGCCCTCGAGACCTCAACCAAACATACCAACCAATCCTAAAACATCATACGAACTTAGTCCAATCCCCAAATCACATCAAACGATGCTAAAATCACAATTCACCCTCCAATCCAAGCCTAATGAACTTGAAATCTTAAAAATTCTACATCTGACCAACCAAACCAAATCCGATTGACCCCAAAATTCGCACACAAATCAAATTCAACACTACGGAGATATTTCAACTTTAGAAATTGGATTCTGATCCTGATATCAAGATCTCATCATCGATCCGGAAACTTCAAAAATTCAACTTTCGGCATTTCAAGCTAAATAAGCTACGGACCTCCGAAATACAATTCGAACACGCCCTTAAGCCCAAAATCACTCAACGGAACTAACAAAATTGTAAGAATCCCATTCTGGGTCCATCTTCACTCTGTTCCAATTATGATCCAAATTCTAAAGCTTAAGCTCTCATTTATGGACTAAGTGTCTCAAAATACTCCGAAACTCAAAATGAATACTCCTGAAAACTCACAATAGCAGAAACAAATACGAGGAGGGCAGTTAATAGGGGATCGGGGCATTAATTCACAAAATGACTGGCTGAGTCGTTACAACTATCCATCCCCAAGTCCTCACCCAGATAAGCCTCGGGGACAAGATAGTGTCACGCTACATCACACTAACCAGTTTTAATAATGCAATTGAATGGACATCGGGAGAAATTGAACTCCACATCTTGGCCGGTTGCGTAACACTAGAGACAACATTCTACATTATGGACCAAGACACCGCATACAATTTCATAGTAGGGCGACCATGGATATATCCCATGAGAGTCATTCCCTCCAACCTATACCAAGTAATCAAATTCCCAATACCTTGAGGAATATTCAACATATAGGGAGAAAAACACACGTCCCAAGAGTGCTACCGCATTGCCTTAGACGGCACGACAACCCAAAGAAAAGACAAGGAAAAAAAGGAATGGCGACCAACAGGGTCTAGGTTGACATAAGAACAGACCATGGACGTCATCATAGATCCCGAAATGGTCAAATCCGTAGATTCGACTGTAGAGGACCTCGATCCCGTTCAGTTAGACTCCATCGACTGCAGCAAAAAGGCTTACGTCGGCTACAAACTCCACGAACTAGGTAAATTAGTTAATTCTTAAAAACTAATGCATATTTATTCTCCTTCAGCTAAGCAGATATGCCGAGTATCCCCAAGGAGATCGCCATACACAAATTTAACGTCAACCTGTTCTACCCACTGATAAGGCAGGTCAGAAGTAAATTCAATCCCGCCATTAACAATACTATCTACGAGGAGGTGGAGAAACTATTAAAAAATGGCTCCATCAGGGAGTCGAAGTACCCCAAATGGATTGCCAACATAGTTATGGTCAAAAAGAAAAATGGCAAATGGTAGATGTGCATATATTTCACGGACTTGAACAAAGCATGCCCAAAGGATCCGTTCCCGTTGCCATATATCGACCAACTCATCGACGCAACGGCCGTGCATGAGTTGTTGAGTTTTTTGGATGCGTACTCCAGCTATAACCAGATACTTATAGAAGACAAGGACTAGGAGAAACCCATATTCATCACCCACTGAGGAACATATTGTTATAGGGTCATGCCATTTGGGTTGAAGAACGAAGGGGATACATATGAAAGATTGGTCAAGAAAATTTTAAAGATTAGTTCGGCAAGACAATGGAAGTATATATCGATGACATGCTGGTCAAATGTATAAAGGCTGAGGACCATATCGACCTTTAAATGACGTATTTGACATACTAACACGGTACAGAATGAAAATAAACCCGGAGAAATGTGTGTTTAGAGTAGCCTCTAGGAAGTTCTTGGGCTTCTTAGTGTTACAGCAAGGGATAACCCGGACCAAATAAATGCTATCGAAGGGATACCGGAGCTCCTGACTTCCAAGAAGTAAGTCCAAAGGCTGAAATAGGCCCTGGCACTAGTCATAGCTTTAAGAAAGCTTAGACCCTATTCCAGTGCCACCCTATATCGATCATTACCACCTTAACCTTAAGAGGCATTTTACATAAACCTGAGCTATCGGGAAGATTGGCCAAGTGGTCCATCGAGCTAAGCAAGCAAGATATCACGCATCAGCCGCGAATTGCGATAAAGTCACAAGTGCTCGCTAACTTTGTCATAGACTTTAGTGCAAAATAGTGCCTGAAGTCGAGAAGGAAGCTGTACAAGATTTTCTCCAAACACAGACCTCTGGGTCTTATAAATCGACGATGCATCCAACGCCTCCGGATCCAGATTGTACTCATACTCGAGGTCCCTAGTGGCTAAGTAATTCCTAGTGCATAAGATGCCCATATATGACTTAAAACAACGTCGAGTATGAGGCCATAATTGAAGTATTGAGGCTAGCACTCATGTATGGGGCAAAGTAATTGAAACTCCTCTGTGATTCCCAACTCGTAATCAACTAAGTCACAAGGACTTTCCAAATTAAAGAACCAAGGTTTCAAAAATATCATACTAAAATCTATAAGTTGTTGCCCGAGTTCAATGAATGTCAGCTCGACCAGATCCTGCGTGCACAAAATGTTAAAGCAGGCAGCCTCGCCAAATTGGTCGTGGCTACCAAAAGCATCACGATCAAGGATAAAAGTGCAGTCCACCTTCTCAACTCATCGCTAGACCAAATTGAGGTAAGATCTATAAGCTTAACTTAGGATTGGCGCAATCGTATTATCGCCCATTTGCAGGACGGTGCACTCTTAAACGACAAAAAGGACTTTTTATTCTGGACAAAGGAATCCAGTCTAATTCACTAATTCAAGGGAAGATACTGAATTTTTGTATTTGAAAAAGATTTCCATAAGGATCCCAAGAAACTAAGAATGCAAGCAGCCGGATATAATCTCCTCTCTAGCGACCTGTACAAGAGGACATATGGAAGCCTTCTAGCGAAATTTTTGGGCCCAAACAAACCCAACACATCCTCGAAGAAGTCTATGAAGGACATTGCGGTGCTCACTCCGGCAATCAACTACTCGTCAGGTGCCTCATACGGGAAGGATACTATCGGCCCACCATGAAAAATTATGCCTAAGAACATGTGAAGAAATGCGAACAATGTCAGAAATACACCCCAATAATTTACCAAGCTAGCGAACACCTCCACTTAGTGGCCTCTCTATGGTCGTTCATCAAGTAGGGGATAGACATCGTGGGCCCCCTCCCAGTAGGGTAAGGTAATGTAAGATTTCTTTTATTTTTAACCGACTATTTCTCCAAATAAATGGAAGCAGGAGTGTTTGCCCAAATACGCAAACAAGAGGTAATCACATGTCATGACCCTCAACCCGAACCCGGTCATGATGGCGTGTCTCATGAAGACAAGGCCAGCCAATTAAACCCAATTCACTTTTTAAAGCAGTTAAACAACGTAAAGTAGACTAAAACATGATTTAATAATACTAAGTAGCGGATAATATCAATAAAGTGCAGAAGTACAACCCAACACAGACCTAACCGGGGTGTCACAAGTCACGAGCATCTAACAACACTGAATAGTCAAATGTAACTACAGAGTTTAGTACTGAACTAAGAATATAAAAGGAAAGAGATTGGGAGGAGCTCCGGGCTGCGAACTCCAATAGTAACCTAAAGACTCCTCGAGATCCACCTGAATTTGGAACGAATCAGCACTCAGGAGCGGGACCAGCTATGCCTGAATCAGCATACAGGGTGCAGGGAGTAAAGTGAGTACTTCAACTCAGTGAGTAAAAAATATAAATAACTACTAAAAGTAAGAAAACACGTAAAGCAAAAGGCATTCTATAATGAAGTAGTAAAACCATTTAAAAGTAGTAAACCCGCGGAAAGTCAAGTGTAATCCTTTTTAAACAATAAATAGGTAACTGAAAGACAGTTAAGGTGAGGTAAAAAAATAGAAGTTCTCCCCTCGGGCATAGTATCAACAAGTCCAACCCCCGGACAATATCCCAGAATAACATCAGCCCCTCGGGCTCAATCTCTTATCACAATGAGTACCCGCGCTCACTGGGGGTGTGCAGACTCCTGGAGGGTGCCCTTATGGCCCAAGCGCAATAACAAGCCATCTTATGGCATCAAAACTAGACCATCAGCCTCATATCAATCAAACCACCTCATGGCATACATGTCTCGGGCCCTCGGCCTCAAATCAGTATCAGTGTCTCCTCATAACATAGGCCCTAGACCTTACTCAGTCAAAAATCATCACAAGCCCCTGAGGCAATAGTAAAATAGTGTTTCTTAGCCCAATCATCAGTTAAAATATCATTTAAGTCTTAAAACTGAGTAAACATGGATGAGTATGAAAACCGCGGAAAATAACATGATTGAGTTCAAGTAATAAGTCAAAATAGTGAGGAAATATCAATAAAAAGCGCCAAAGGGTTCAAATAGTTGGCACTAGGCCCAAATATGGCATTCAGCCCAAATAATGATGATAGCAAATAGTTTTCAATCAAATACACAGTAAAATAATCAATCGAACGGACCAAGTCACAGTCCCGAATAGTGCACGACCCCATGCCCGTCATCAAGCATGTGTCTCACCTCAATATAGCACTACGATGTGCAATCCGGGGTTTCAAACCCTCAGAACATTATTTACAATTATTACCTACCTCGAACCGATTAAATCTTTAACACGCGATGCCTTTGCCCCTCGAATCGGCCTTCACGCGCATCGAATCTATCCAAAATCAGAACAAGGACGTCAAAATATGCTAAGGGAACAAAGCCCAAGCGAAAACTATCAATAAAGGGAACAAATCCCGAAATTACTGAAACCCGACCCGCAAGCCCACGTCTCGAAATTAAGAAATTTTTACACCAATAGATTCCTTATCTTCCCACAAGCTCATACATATCAAAATTTCTCAAATCGGACCCCAAATGGCCTTCAAATCCCCCATCAAAAGTCCAAGTATCCAAGACCTAGTTCTTCAATTTTTAGCTTAAGTTCCATGATTTTCTAGGTGAAATTCTCATAATAATCGAGTTTTAAGTCCAAGAATATTACCTCAAAGTGATTCCCCTTGAATCCCTCTTCAATCTCCTTCAAAAATACCCAAAAACGACCAGCTATGGAGGAAATAAGCCCCAAAATCGCGAACAAGACGAGCTTAAAAACCTTCTGCCCAGGCCCAATTTCCTTCTTCGCGAACGCGGTCAAACCCTCGCGTTCACGAAGCACAAATTTACTTTGACCAACTTTCCTCTTACATGAATGTTACTTGACCATCGTGAACGCGATGGTTCCTCAGACTTACTCTTCGCGAACGCACTCCCTCTCCCGCGAACGCGATGAACAACTTGACCTCAAACCTAGCTGACCCAATTCCTCTACGCAGTCGCGAAGCCCTTCTCAAGAACGCGATGCATCACTTTCTAGCCCTCCACGAATGTGAAGACCTTTTCGTGAATGTGAAGGCTAAAATTCCACTGACTTCCTCTGACTCTTTGCGAATGCGAGTTTCCACTCGGGAACGCTAAGAGTAAAAACCCGCAACAGCTGAACTTGCAACTTCTGCAATTTTCTTAACTCCAAAATGATCTGATTGACCACCCGAAACTCACCTGAGGCCCCCGGGACCTCAACCCAAGGCACAAACATATCCTAATACCTTATTCAAACTTGTACCAATCTTCAAAACACCTCAAACAACATCAAATCAACCAAAACATATCAGATTCAAGCCTAAGTTTCTAAAATCTTCCAAATTCCGCTTTTGATCAAAAACCCAAACAAACCATGTCCGAATGACCTAAAATTTTGCACACACATCCCAAATGACACGATGGAGCTACTACAACTCTCAGAATTCCATTCCGACCCCTATATCAAAATCTTGCCAATCAACCGGAAATCGCAAAAATATCAACTTCGCAATTCAAGCCTAAAACAACTCCAAACCTCCAAAAATAATTTCGATCACACTCCTAAGTCATAAATTACCTCCCAAAGCTAATCGAACCATCGGAACTCACATCTAATCCCTCTAACACATAAGTTAACATTCAATTGACTTTTCCAATTTAAACTTCCTATAAAAGAGACCAAGTGTCTCAAACCTTACCAAAATCATTCCGCATTCAATCTGACCGACCCGATACCACAAAACACGGATAACAAAGCATAAAGAAGAAGAAATGGGGGAATGGAGAGGTAATGTTACATCCCATATTTTCGTACGTGAGAGTACGTCATAAGCCAATTTATGTAAGCTCGGAAATGAGATCATTTTTAAATTACAAAACATAAGTTCATCATGTTATCTTGGAGGTTAAAAATCTTTAAAATCATGAATAACAAGTACCAAAAGGATTGGAAAGCTTATGCACTAAACGAATTGAATAAAATAAGTTTCGTCGAAAGTCAACAAGTTTGGACTGTTATAAAATATACTTTTGGGGTGAGACTAGGGTGATTAACATGATAAGGAGGTTATGATATGAGTTAACTTAGTAGTATGATCGTCATTTACTACGTTTTGAAGGCAAGCAAGTTGTGGAACAAGAGTTGGCAAAGGTCATCACAAGTTACATTCATAATTTTGCTGAAAATTAGGTCAAATGTAGATGTTCTTTTCTCCTAATATACTTGGAATTATGGGGTGATCTACCTACCAAGTTGACGATCTATGAGTCTAGTTTCTACCACATTAAATCATTTGTTGATACGGTATCATAGTAGAGATATATTTGTGTTTTCGCAAGACCACGCAAGCAGCTCCCAATGGGATCCACTTAGGCGGTGTTCGACCTACTTCACTTTATAAATGATTGGGACACTTATTTTTAACTCATTTTCAACTCAACTTTGTCTCCAAACTTATCCTGGCCCTTCTAAACAGATACCACAAGGGTTTGAAGTGATTCCAAAGTGATTACACCATATTTCAACATTAAAACTTAGTTCTAGAGAAGAACAACACCTCTTTGAGGTTGTGTTGTCATTGAGGATTGTTGTGGGATGTGTTTTGCTAAAATTACAAGTTGTTGCTACGGGCTAAGGTTAGTATAACTGCCTACTAATTGTGCTTAAGCTTGCTTGTATGTTGGTTAAGTTGGTAGGATGATAAACTACAAGATAGTACTTTGATTAGCTTAAGTCACTTCTATGGTTTTGTATTGCTATTGAGGGTTGTTGTGAGTTGAATATAACTTGGATTTTGACTATAAGTTACTGTACGAGGTGTGTGTATTGTGTTCTTGTATGTTCTTAAGGTTATCTTGATGTTGATTAAGTTAAATGGATGGAGTAGACATAAACTAGTGAATAAAGTTACTAATTAAATATAGTTGGAGTTCAGGATTGTTTCCTTTGTTATAAATATATGGTATAAGGATGGAGTAATTGATGAGTGAATTCATTATCGTGTTAATGATACTGTTAAATTAATGTAAGAAGTCCATAAAGGGGTGATATGGGTTATACATATTCAAATCGGAGCTTGTCGTCCGTCGTGAAGTAGTTGTGACTTATTGTTGTTATATGGTGTCTTGTTATTGATATTTATAGGTTTCCAGACTTCCCTAGATGTTTTTATTTGGTATATGGTATTGTAAGAGGCCCTTGTTACAAGGGAGATGCCGCCTGAATTTACGTAAACAAGCTACCAGCTTAAGTTACAGACTTAGCCTTTGCTTAACACTGATTTTGAATCTCCTTACGCTATGATAGATCGAGTTGACTTGTTTGAAGAGTTGCTTGGAAGGTATTAATTACTCAACATGTTTATGTTATGTTAAGGCACTTATTCTTTCTTATGGCTTGATCTAAAGTGACATGAACATAAACGGTACGCTAATTCATAACAGATCTACTCCTAGAAACTAAGGTTGTCCATGTTGTTCTTTCCTTATAAAGTTATTCTAAACAAGTGCGTATGATCTTTAAATCCTACTAAGGTTCATATTGATTATAGGGATGTCCATAATGTTAATCGAAGGTGCAATGACCTTATATCACTCCGAAAGGGTTAGAACGTGATTCCATGAGTCGAGCATGCATTATATATATGTATCTATTTTACTGTACCGTCCCCCGCTATAGTCGGCCGGGTACGGAACCTATTATGCAACCACTGATCAATTGGGTTTATCAAGCTCCACGTGGTCGGGTACGATTCTACCGAGCCTTATGATGGCCGGGTATATTTTTACCGAGTCCTTTTTGAGGCCGAGTACGATATGATGATAATGATTCCCACATAGACGTATATTTTTAAAAGTTTGTGTATATATATTTATTATGTATTTCATATCAGTAGCCTCCAGAGGCACTCAGATGTTACATGTTGTATCTCCTCTATCTCTCTTTATATTACTATTCTTGTTTATGTTTTCCTACCTTACATACTCGGTACTTTATTCGTATGGACGTCTCTTTTTCTTGGAGACGCTGTGTTTCATGCTCGCAAGTTTTGATAGACAGGTCAAGAGTCCTCCTAGTAGGCTATCAGCTCAGCAGAAGGTGTTGGTGCACTCCACTTGCTCCGGAGTTTCATATTTGGTCAGTATGCTTTGGATATATATTGATTGGTATGGCGGGGCCCTATCCCAACATTTATGATTTTATGTGTTCTTAGAGGCTTGTAGACAGATGTCAGGTGTATGGATACTTGTATGGCCTTGTCGGCCTATGCTTTGAGATTATAAATGGTCATGTCAGCCTTACAGGCCCGGATGTCATATGTATAAGTTTGTATATCATGTTGGGTCATCATATGTTGAGTATTTCCTTATGTTTATTCTTTTTATCTCATGACGGGTTTCCTGGCTCATTTACTCATGATAGTATGATAAGAAAGATATGTTATGTTGGTACTCGGTTGAGTAAGGCACCGGGTACCCGTCGCGGCCCTTCGGTTTGGGTCATGACAACAGTGGTATCAGAGCAGTTCTGTCCAAGAGAGTCTACAAGCTGTGTCTAGTAGAGTCTTGTTTATGGGTGCGTAGTGCACCACACTTATAAGAAGGAGGCTACAAGGCATTTAGGACTGTCACTCTTTCTTCTTATTCTAGATCGTGTGGTAGAGCTCAGTTGTAAGAACTCAATTTCCTAAACTCTATCTTATTCATGATAATACGATTCCTACATCCAGAAAGACAGTTGGTAAGAGATTGAATGTGGATGTGGAAGAGTTTATCGGAGAAAATTGATTTTGCATCATGCTTATAATGCATAAACGTTAGGTCTTCAGCAGATCATGTGTGTACTAAGATATGTGAGCCTCTTGATAAGGAGCCCCAAGGTATGAATATCTATCCACCCATATGGTAAAGAGCAATGAGAGAATTAGGAGGTGGATATAAGTTTCAATAAGTGAAAGAAATAACATGGAAAAAAAAAGTTCGAGGTACCTAGATAATGAAGATTATCAGTATTTGCAATTCAGGTAGAGAAATATAAGCATTCTGAGTTACTTTCAACAGTAATAGAGTAATATACAATTGACCACACCCATCTCAATTATGCCCTATGGGAACTGACAAATATATTTTAAGAGAATGATGTAATATCAGGATCAAGCTGGGGTTAGAGTAACAAAAAATTGTGGATGGATTGTTATAATTAGCTAACATTTCTAAAGGATAGTGCAAATGTGGTAATAGATCTCCTTGTGTGACACCCAGAAGGTGAACTCTAGAATAGTGCAATCAGATATGAATACTAGAATATTCAGAAATTTCAGAAGATAGGCAGCGAAATCCTAAAAGGGATAATTATTTACCTTAGTATGACTCCCGCCCCTAGAGAGAGAGATAGAGAGAGAAAATTTTAGGCATCCCGAAGAGCCAGTGAGATGAAGCAGGAGGAGCTAAAAGTGAAAGAATATTTTGTTGAAGTTTTTAGAATAAAGTTATAGATAGAAATATTAGTCGGAGAATAAGAAGAGAGTAAATGAAATATTATGAGTAAGATATGATAAATGGGTGATAATAGTAAATCAAAATATGACAGAATGACAGAGTCTATAGTCAAGTGAAGGAAAATACCAAAGGTGACAGGCCTTGAGACAATAAAAGAGTATAGGCCAAAGGCTATATCCTCATACGAGAATGGAGTTGGTGGCTCCGACATGATTACTAGAAGGAAAAGGTAGACCCCAGAGTAATAGAAAGTAGTATGGGCTGGTGAACAAGATAAACTGAACATGAATTGGGGATTGAATGATTTGATAATAGTCGCCATCATGAGAATTTTAGAGATTGCGTTTCGGCGATAATAGAATGGACAACATAAGAATAACCTTTAAAGGTCATTTAGTAAGATGCTTTCGTAGAGCAACCACTGTTAGCAGAGTTAATCATAAGGGACTAAGTGTGCCAATTACACTAGGTGTCACCTTCGTGCGTAAGCAATTTAGTTATCCCCAGTACATAAGGTTACCATCAAGCGATTAAGGTTCACTGATGATGTGAAAAGATGCCAAAGATAAAGAGGTAAAATATCTATAGGTAGATCGTCATAGTACTAAATCTTAGTACTCCCCTAAAGGGGGAATATGGTATGATATGGTATTAAGTCGGAGTTAAACGGTTCAGGTAATTATAGAAATGGTAAAGGAGGAATGTGGTAAAATAGAGAGAGGGATGATGTTGCATTTATTCAATTCCTATAGATATGTTGCGACTCGAAAACATTATACAAGCACGACACCGGGGAGAGGAAGTAAAAGTTTCCGGCCAAGATGTTATAGATAAATAAGTGTGAATGGACACTTGATACATCAGGAGCTAGTGTCTAGAGGTAAGTTATATATATATATATATATATATATGAGAGAATGGACCAACGAGTAATTAGTAGTTAATTCAGGATGAGCCCAGTTATGGCTAGACAAGAGGTCAAAGATAAATTAATATATCATGCAAGATAAATGTAGTGAACCGCAGTATAGGGAATTTACTCTCGTAGATATGAGATCGCAATTATCAAAAAATAAATAAATAGGATTTGAGGCAGTTAAAGGTACCATTTAAGTTTTATGAAAATAAGAGAGTGCCACTAAGGAGACAATCAAAATTTGAGCGTAGAAGTAACCCTATGAGCACAAGGGCACGAAGTTATTTAACTAAGGATTATTATAGCCGAGTAAGAATAACGAAAATTTCCTTCGGGTGCACAATATAACAGGCTCGCAACTTTACAAGACCCAGAAGCTCTCCGTAAATACTGCAACAAAAGACTAGCTGAGGAAGTAAGGGGGAAGGTTTCCACCTAAGCATAGCGAGCTAAAGAGTAAATGATCTTGTAACAACAGTGTCACTACAATATTGTACACACTCCATAAGAAAGTGGCACCTATCGTGGCTAGTGAATGGAAAGGAAAAAAAATCAAAGGTGATGTTTGAGATTATATGAGGTACAGGAAATTATAGTATTCGTACGCAATAAGACAAGCCAAGTATTCATGCAACACGTGATAGAACGACCAGGAAAAGTAATTGCTTATATTTAAGGAAAACTGATAAAGCACAAAAGGAAATTTATGGTGCTAGCAAGTTAAAGGATGTTGCGAGTAGTATAAGTATATAGGTGTAGGTCATAAGGTAAAGTATCGTAGAGAAACAAGGTTTTAGGTAGATAGGGGTAAGGATAAGAAAAGAAAAGTGAGAAGGTGACAAGAATAGGTGAGTCCTTGGGATTTAACCCATCACAACACTAGAGTTGATAGCTTCCGTAACTTATTGAAAGCTCGCTACAGCCTGAAGGAACTCAGAGGAGTCTAAGACTAGGTGTATTTAGAAGAGATGGAATGCTGCACTGGTAGTAGAATAAGGGTGTAATTATGATAAATGATAAGAGAATAACATTTAGGCCTTTGATTGAGTAATGATTTAAAGAGAATGGATTTCATGAATTGCACAGGATTTGAGTACACCCATAAGATGAATCATGTTGGGATACTATGAAATATAGTCATTGCAGTGTTGTATCATCCCTAAGTGGATTAAGCAAATCACTTAAGATATTCCCCAATGAGACGTGAGCCTTAATGACAGTGTATTACGTAAGAGGTTTCAAGTTATGAGTGGTAAATTAAGATCAACATTAAGACTGGATCAACGATGGATGGATACAAGTTAAAAAGTATGATAGAAGATTAGGTTGTTATTCTTAAGATGAACAATAATGAGGAAGCATTAAAGGACTTAGATTTATACATGTAGGATAAGCAGCTAGAGGATAACCTGGAGTTGGGTAACAGACCTCGATAATAATAAAACAAAAGTAAGAGTTATGGTATAGCTTGACCTACCTAGATGTAGCAAAGCCGTAAGTATGGATATCTGATTCTATGAAACAAGATATATCAATAGTCGTAAGTTCAACAAAGTACCAAGTGAAGAACTTCGGTAAACCTATAGATGCCTAGAGGGATAGCTTGTCATAGTTCTGTATATGTTCATAGAATGAGGCTTAGAGATTGGCTAAAAAATGGAGAAAAAAGGGGAGAAGAGTTGCTAGGTGCTCATACAAGGACACAGTCATACATACTACATGACATAAGGTAGCAACAGTTACAAGATTGGAAGAATTCCGACCACATGTCATGGCATGAGAAAGATGCCTAAAGGGGGAATACCTTGGCGTTTGGAGTTATCCATAAAACAGTTGTCTAGATGACAAGATGCACATTAAAGTATTGGTAAGAGCTATAGTTTATGAAACTGATAAGCACATCAGTCAACATTCGAGGACGAATGTTCTAAAGGGAGGAATGATGTTACATCCCATGTTTTTGTATGTGAGAGTACGTCGTAAGCCAATTGATGTAAGATCGAAAATGAGATAATTTTTTAAAGTACATAAAATAAGTTAATCATGTTATCCTGGAGGTTAAAACTCTTTAAGATCATGAATAACAAGTACCAAAAAGGGTTGGAAAGCTTAGACGATAAACGAATTGAAGAAAATAAGTTTCGTCAAAAGTCAACAAGTTTGGACTATTATAAAATATACTTTTGGGGTGGGACTAGGGTGATTAACATGATAAGGAGGTTATTCTATGAGTTAATTTATTTGTATGATAGTCATTTACTACGTTTTGAAAGAAAGCAAGTTGTGGAACAAGAGTTGGCAAAGGTCATCACAAGTTACATTCATAATTTTGCTAAAAATTAGGTCAAATGTAGATGATCTTTTCTCCTAATATACCTAGAATTATGGGGTGATCTACCTACCAAATTGACTATCTACAAGTCTAGTTTCTAACTCATTAAACTGTTTGTCGATACGATATCGGAGTAGAGATATATTTGTATTTTCGTGAGACCGCGCAAGCAGCTCCCAATGGGACCCACTTAGGCGGTGGTCAACCTACTTCACTTTATAAACGATTGGGACGCCTATTTTTAATGCATTTTCAACTCAACTTCGTCTCCAAACTTCTCCTAACCCTTCTAAACAGATACCACAAGGGTTTGAAGTGATTACACCATATTTCAACATCAAAACTTAGTTCTAAAGAAGAACAACACCTCTTTGAGGTTGTGTTGTCATTGAGTATTGTTGTGGGTATAAGGTGAGTACAAAATCCTACTAATTGTGCTTAAGCTTTCTTATATGTTGGTTAAGTTGTTTGGATGATAAACTACACGATAGTACTTTGATTAGCTTAAGTCACTTCTATGGTGTTGTATTGATATTGAGAGTTGTTGTGAGTGGAATATAACTTGGATTTTGACTAGAAGTTACTTTAGGAGGTGTGTGTATTGTGTTCTTGCATGTTCTTAAGGTTATCTTGATATTTATTAAGTTAAATGGATAGAGTAGACATGAACTAGTGAATAAAGTTACTAATTGAAGATAGTTGGAGTTGAGGATTGCTTCCTTTGTTATAAATATATGGTATAAGGATGGAATCATTGATGAGTGACTTCATTATCATGCTAATTATACTTTTAAATTAATGTAAGAAATCTATAAGGGGTGATATGGGTTATACGAATTCCAATCGGAGCTTGCCGCTCATCGTGAAGTAGTTGTGCCTTGTTATAGTTATACGGTGTCTTGTTATTGATATTTATAAGTTGCTGGACTTCCCTATCTGTTTTTGTTGATATATGGTATTGTAGGAGGCCCTTATTACAAGGGATATAATGCCCGAATTTACATAGACGAGCTACTAGCTTAAGTTACAGACTTAGCCTTTGCTCAACACTGATTTTGAATCTCCTTATGCTATGATAGATCGAGTTGACTTGTTTGAAGAGTTGCTTGGAAGGTATTAAGGATTCAACATATTTAAGGTATGTTAAGGCACTTACTTATTTCTTATGGCATGATCTAACGTGATATGAACATAAACGGTACGCTAATTCATAATGGATCTACTCCTAGAAACTAAGGTTGTCTATGTTGTTCTTTCCTTATAAAGTTATTCTAAACAAGTGCGTATGATCTTTAAATCCTACTAAGGTTCATATTGATGATAGAGATGTCCATAGTGTTAATCAAAGGTGCAATGACCTTATATCACTCTGAAAGCATTAGAACGTGATTCCATGAGTCGAGAATACATTATATATATATATATATATATATATATATATATATATTTATTTTACTCTACCGAGCCGCGCTATAGTCGGCTGGGTGTGGCACCTATTGTGCAACCACTGATCAATTGGGTTTACCGAGCTCCACATGGCTAGGTATAATTCTACCGAGCCATATGATGTCCAGGTACGTTTTTACCGAGTCCTCTTTGAGGCCGGGTACGATATGATGATGATGATGCCCACAGAGGCGTATGTTTTTAAAGTTTATGTATATATATGTATTATGCATTTCATGTTAGTAGCCCCCAGAGCCACACAGATGTTATAGGTTGGTATCTCCTCTATCTCTCTTTACATTTCTTGTTATGCTTTCCTACCTTACATACTCGGTACGTTATTCATACTGATGTCCCTTTTGCCTAGGGACACTGCGTTTCATGCCCGTAGAAATTGATAGACAGGTCGAGAGTCCTCCTAGTAGGCTATCAGCTCAGTGGAAGGTGTTGGTGCACTCCACTTGCTCCGGAGTTGCCTATTTGGTCAGTATGCTTTGGATATATATTGATTGGTATGGCGGGGCCCTTTCCCGACCTTTATGATTTTATGTACTCTTAGAGGCTTGTAGACAGATGTCAGGTGTATGGATATTTGTATGGCCTTGTCGGCCTATGCTTTGAGTTTACAAATGGTCATGTCGGCCTTATAGGCCCGTATGTCATATGTATAAGTTTGTATATCATGTTGGGTCATCATATGTTGAGTATTCCCTTATGTTTATTCTTGTTATCTCATGACGGGTTTCCTGGATCATTTACTCATGATAGTATGATAAGAAAGATATGTTATGTTGGTACTCAGTTGAGTAAGGCATCGGGTGCCCGTCGCGGCCCTTCGGTTTGGGTCGTGACAGGTAAATCATGAGACAACTGGTCGGGTTGTCACATCCTCCCTAACTTAAATAAACGTTCGTCCTCGAACGAGTCAAGAAACATACCTAAAGCGTCAAACAGGTGAGGATATCTGCTCTGCATATGCCGCTCGGTCTCCTAGGTAGCCTCCTCCACGGGCTGACCTCTCTAGTGCACTTTCACTAAAGCTATATCTTTTCACCTCAACTTCCGAACCTGGCGACCCAGAATAGCTACTGGCTCCACATCATAGGTCAAGTCATCATCCAACTAAACCGTACTGAATCTAGGACATGAGATGGATCCCCAATATACTTCCGGAGCTTAGAAACATGGAATACCGGATGCACACTCGACAAGCTGGGTGGCAAAGCAAGCTCATAAGCCACCTCCCCAATCCTCCGAAACACCTTAAAAGGTCCAATGAACCGCGAAATCAACTTCCCTTTCTTCCCAAATCTCATAACACTCTTCATGGGAGAAACCTTCAACAGAACCTTCTCACTAACCATGTACGACACATCTCACACCTTTCTGTCTGCATAACTCTTTTGCCTCGATTTCACTGTACGGAGCCTCTCCTGAATCACCTTCACCTTCTACAACGCATCCTGTACCAAATCTGTCCCCAATAGCCTACCCTCGCCGGGCTCGAACCAACCAACTGGAGATCTACACCGCCTCCTATACAAAGCCTCATATGGAGCCATCTAAATACTTGACTGGTAGTTTTGTTATAAGCAAACTCTGCGAGCGGTAGGAACTGATCCCATGACCCTCCGAAATCAATGACATAAGCATGCAACATATACTCCAATATCTAAATAGTACACTCGGACTGCCCGTCCGTCTGAGGATGAAAAGCTATGCTCAACTCAACTTGAGTACCCAACTCTCGCTGCACAAACCTCCAAAACTGCGATGTAAACTGAGTGCCCCTATCTAAAATGATGGAAACAGGGACACCATGCAAACAAACAATCTCCCGGATTTAGATCTCTCCCAACCGCTCTGAAGAATAGTTAGTACACACAGGAATGAAGTGCGCGAACTTGGTCAGCTTATGCACAATAACCCAAATAGCATCTAACTTCCTCAAAGTCTGTGGAAGTCCAACAACAAAGTCCATAGTGATCCTCTCTCACTTCCACTCTGGAATATCCACCCGCCGGAGCAAGCCACCTGTTCTTTGATGCTCATATTTCACCTACTGACAATTGAGATACCGAGCTACAAATCCCACAATGTCTTTCTTCATTCTCCTCCACCAATAGTACTGCTTCAAATCCTGATACATCTTCGTGGCACCCGGATGAATGGAATACCGCGAACTATGGGCCTCCTTCAGAATCTACTCCCGAAGCCTATCCATATTGGGCACACAAATCTGGCCCTACATCCTCAACACTCCATCATCACCAATGGTCACATCCCTGACATCATCATGCTAAACTCTATCCCTAAGGACAAGAAAATGTGAATCATCATATTGGCGCTCTCTGATGCACTCATATAAGGAAGACCGAGAAACCACACAATCCAATACCCGACTAGGCTTCAAAATATCCAACCACACGCACCGATTGGCCAAGGCCTGAACATCAACTACAAGAGTTCTCTCCCCAGTTAGAGTATATGCCAAACTCCCCATACTCACTGCCTTTCAACTCAAGGCATCGGCCACCACATTGTCCTTCCCCGGATGGTACAATATAGTGATATCATAATCCTTAAGCAACTCCAACCATCTCCGCTTCCTCAAATTAAGATCCTTTTGCTTGAACAAATGTTGAAGACTACAATGATCTGTGAACAACTCACAAGATACTCCATACAGGTAATGCCTCCAAATCTTCAAGGCGTGAACTATGGCAGCCAACTCCAAATTGTGGACGGAGTAGTTCTTCTCATGGGGCTTCAACTGACGAGAAGCATAAGTAATAACTCTACCCTCCAGCATCAACACACAACCAATACCTACTCTCAAAGCATCACAATACACAGTATATGAACTTGAAGCTGATGGCAAAACCAACACTGGAGTTGTGGTGAAGGCTGTCTTGAGATTCTGAAAGCTCTCCTCACACTCATCCAACCATACAAATGAAGCACCCTTCTAAGTCAACTTGGTCAAGGGCGATGCAATAGATGAGAATCCCTTAACAAACCGGCGATAATAGCCTGCCAAACCAAGAAAGCTACGAATCTCTGTAGCTGAGGACGGTCTGGGACAACTCTATACTGTCTCTATCTTCTTTGGGTCAACCTGAATACCCTCAGTGGACACCACGTGTCCCAATAATGCCACTGAACTGAGCCCAAACTCATGCTTGGAGAACTTTGCATAAAGCTTCCCCTCCCTCAGTCTCAGAAACACAATCTTCAAATATTTTGCGTGCTCCTCCTGATTAAGCGAATATACCAGAATATCATCAATGAAGACTATGAGGAACGAGTCAAGGTAAGGCCGAACACACTGTTCATCAAATACATGAACGATGCTGGGGTATTGGTCAGCCCAAAAGACATAACCAGGAACTCATAATGACCATATCTGGTCCTGAAGGCCAACTTAAGAATATCCGAATCCTTGATCTTCAACTGGTGATAGCCTGAACGGAGATCAATCTTGGAGAACACCCACGCTCTCTGAAGCTGGTCGAATAAATCATCAATGCGAGGCAAAGAATACTTTTTCTTAATTGTTACCTTGTTCAATTGTCTATAATCAATGCACATTCTCATTATGCCATACTTCTTCTTCACAAACAGACCTGGTGCACCCCAAGGTGACACACTAGGCCAAATGAACCCCTTATTAAGGAGTTCATGAAACAGCTCCTTCAACTCCGTTGGTGCCATACAATATGGTGGAATATAAATGGGCTGAGTGCCCAGCACCAGGTCAATACCAAAATCAATATCCCTGTCCGGTGGCATGCCTGGTAGGTCTGCAGGAAATATATTAGGAAATCCCTCACAACTGGAATAGAATCAATACTGGGAGTCTCAGCTCTGACATCCCTCACAAAGGCAAGATACAAAAGACAACATTTCCCAACCATACATTGGGCCATCAAGAAAGAGATCACTCTACTAGGAACATAATCAGTCACACCTCACCACTCGATTCGTGGCACACCTGGTATAGCCAATGTGACTGACTTAGCATGACAGTCAAGAATAGAGCGACACGGAGATAGCCAATCCATGCCTAGAATGACATCGAAATCCACCATACTCAATAATAAAAGATCAACTCGGGTCTCCAAACCCCAAATAGTCACCACACACGACCGGTACACACGGTCTACAATAACAGTATCGCCCACCGAAGTAGATACATGAACAGGTAAAGCAAGAAACTCACGGGGTGTACCTAAATAATGAGCAAAGTATGATGATACATAAGAAAAGGTGGATCCGGGATCAAATAATATATAGGCATCTAGATAACAGACTGAAACAATACCTGTAATAACAGTATCTGAAGCAATAGCATCGGGTCTGCCTGGAAGAGCATAGAAACTGGCATAACTGCTCCCTGATCGACCTCCTCTCTGGGGTGACCCCTAGCTGACTGACCTCCTCCCCTAGCTGGCTAGGCGGGTGGTGGTGAAGTAACTGGTGTTGAAGCCGATGACTAACCCCTATGCTGGGATGAACTAGCAAAACGACGAGGACACTGCCTCCACATGTGACCCATCTCTCTATACTCATAACAACTCCCATGTGCTGGAGAATGGGACTAAAGGGAACCTCTCGCACCGAAGTGAGTAGTAGATGCACTCGGCATAGAAGAGCCCTGAAATGAGGGAGCAGGGGATGAACTATGAGCTGGAAGGGCACTAAGTGATGACTGGCCCTGATGTGAACTTTGAGAACCATGACCCAATGATGCCCCATGATAACTTGGGCGTGCTGGCTGAGCAAAACTAAATGGACGGCCTCTACCGTGCTGAAACTGACCCCTCAAAGGAGCACCACTATAACTACCAGATCCTCGAGGCCTCTTGGCCTCCCTCTCCTCTTGCTCCTGGCGACGAATAGACTTAATCTCTTGGGCAATATCCACAACCTCCTCGAATGTAGCACCAGTCACCCTTTCCCTGGTCATAAGAATATGGAGCTGATAAGTAAGACCATCAACAAATGTCCCGATCCTTACTCTATCTGTCGGAATCAACCAGATGGCATGACGAGCCAACTCGGAGAACCTTAACTCATATTGCAACATGATCATCTCCCTCTGATGCAACCACTCAAACCGCCTACGCAACTTCTCTTTGCGAGACTGCGGTACATACTTCTCCAGAAAGAGAACGGAGAACTGCTGCTAGGTAAGGGGCATTGCACCAACAGGCCTACGCCTCTCAAAATCCTCCCACCAAGTGAAAGAAAGTCCTAAAAACTGATAGGTAGTGAAATCGACCCTGCTGATCTCCAGAATACCCGCGGCACGAAGCATCCTCTGACACTTGTCCAAAAATTCGTGGGCATCCTCACCCTCTACACCACTGAAGGTCGGAGCATGAAGCCTACCAAATCTCTCCACTCTGCACTGCTTGTCCTCTGGCATAGCAGGAACTACATAGTCTCGAGCAGCTGCAACCGATTAGGCGGGGTGTGCCCCCGACGTCTGAAGTCACTACACGACCTACTCAGGTGTGCAAGCAGTGGGAGTCTGACTATGTCCCCTGGCCTAAGAAGTAGCTACGGCTGTAGTGGCTGAAATCACGTAAGCTAAGCCAGTGCAAATTGATAAGATCTGAGCCAAGGCCTCCTGAAGACCCGAAATCACAATGCGCATAACTGGTGCCTGAGCTGGTGCTACTGGAGCATCCACAACTGAGATTTGGTCCTGAACTGGGGCAGCTGGTGGATCTACAGGTGCTGCGCTCGTTGCTCTGACTCTACCACGACCACGAGCGCGTCATTGGCCTCTGGTGGCCACAGCTAGTGGCACTGGTGGTCGTCCACCATGTTCAATAGTGCGTGTCCTCGCCATCTGTGAGAGAATAGAATAACAGAAGTTTAGTACTTGGATCAACAAGTTCGCACGACAAGAATTTTAAGAATATTAAGTTTTTCCTAAAGGTTCTACAGCCTCTAGAGGATAAATACAGATGTCTTCGTACCGATTCGCAAGACTCTACTAAACCTGCTCATGACTCGTGAGACCTATGTAACCTAGGCTCTGATACCAACTTGTCACGACCCTAAACCTGAACTCGATCGTGATGGTGCCTCTCGTGAAGACAAGGCCAGCCAATTAAACCCAAATCACTTTTAAAGTAGTTAAACAACATAAAGTAGTCTAAAACATGATTTAATAATACTAAGTAGCGGATAATATCAATAAAGTGCGGAAGTACAACCCAAAATAGCCCTAACTAGGGTGTCACAAGTTACGAGCATCTAACAACACTGAATATTCAAATGTAACTACAGAGTTTAGTACTGAACTAAGAATATAAAAGGAAAGATATAGGGAGGAGCTTCGAGCTGCGAACGCCAACAGCTATCTAAAGACTCCTCGAGATCAGCTTGAAGTTGGAATAAATCAGCACTCGGGAGCGGGATCAGCTACACCTGAATCTGCACACAGGGTGCAGGGAGTAAACTGAGTACTCCAACTCAGTGAGTAACAAATGTAAATAATGATTGAAACTAAGAAAACACGTAAATCACAAGGCATTCTATAATGAAGCAGTAAAACCATTTAAAAGCAGTAAACTAGTGGAAAGTCAAGTGAAATCCTTTTTCAACAATAAACAGGTAATTGATAGACAGTTAAGGTGAGGTAAACAACTAGAGTTTGCCCCTCGGGCACAGTATCAAGAAATTCGCCCCTCGGGCAATATCTTAGAACAACACCAGCCCATCAGGCTCAATTTCTCATCACAATGGGTACCTGCGCTCACTGGGGGTATGCAGACTCCTGGAGGGGCCCCTTACGGCCCAAGCGCAATAACAAGTCATCTCATGGCATCAAAACTAGGCCATCTGCTTCATATCAATCAAGCCACCTTGTGGCATACATATCTCAGGCCCTCGACCTCAAATCAGTATTAGTGTTTCCTCAAACCATAGACCCTCATCCTTACTCAGTCAAAAATCCTCACAAGCCCCTCGGGCAATAGTAATACGATGTTTCTCAGCCCAAACATCATTTAAATATCATTTAAGTCTTAAAATTGAGTAAACATGGCTGAGTATGAAAACAGTGGAAAATAACATGACTGAGTTTAAGTAATAAGTCAAAACAGTGAGGAAATATCAATAAAAAGTCCCGAAGGGTTCAAATAGTTGGCACTAGCCCCAAATATAGCATTCAGTCCAAATAATGATGATAGCAAATAGTTTTCAATCAAATAAGTGGTAAAATCCAACCGAAATGGACCAAGTCATAGTCCCCACTAGTGCACGACCCCACGCCTGTCATCAAGCCTGTGTCTCACCTTAATATAGCACTATGATGTGCAATTCGGGGTTTTAAACCCTCAGAACATCATTTACAATCATTACTCACCTCGAATTGGATAAATCTTTAGCTCGCGACGCCTTTGCCCCTCAAATAAGCCTCCACACGCATCGAATCTATCCAAAATCAGAATGAGGACGTCAATATATGCTAAGGGAACAAAGCCCAAGCGAAAACAATCAATAAAGGGCACAAATCCCGAAATTACCAAAACCTGATCCCCGTGCCCACATCTCGAAATTCAGTAATTTTTACACCAATAAATTCCTTATCTTTCCATGAGTTCATACATATCAAAAGTTCTCAAATCCGACCCCAAATGGTCCTTCAAATCCCCAATCAAAAGTCCAAGGATTCAAGCCCTAATTCTTCAATTTTTAGCATAAATTCCATGATTTTCTAGGTGAAATTCTCATAATAATCGAGTTTTAAGTCCAAAAATCTTACCTAAAAGTGCTTCCCCTTGAATCCCTCTTCAATCTCCTTCAAAAATCTCTAAAAATGACCAGTTATAGAGGAAATAAACCCCAAATTCGCGAACAAGACGAGCTTAAAAACCTTTTGCCCAGGCCCAATTTCCTTCTTCGCGAATGCGGTCAAACCCTTGCGTTCGCGAAGCAGAAATTTACTTTGACCAACTTTCCTCTTATGCGAATACAACATGACCATCGCGAACGTGATAGTTCCTCAGACTTACTCTTCACGAACGCACTCCCTCTCCCGCGAACGTGATGAACAACTTGACTTCAAACCCAGCTGACCTAATTCCTCTATGCGATCACGAATCCCTTCTCGCAAACGCGATGCATCACTTCCCAGCCTTCCGTGAACGCGAAGCCCTTCTCGCGAATGCAAAGGCCAAAATTCCACTGACTTCGTCTGACTCTTCACGAACGCGAGGGTCCACTCGTGAACGCGAAGAGTAAAAACTTGCAACAGCTGAACCTGCAACTTCTGCAATTTTTTTAACTCCAAAATGATCTGATTGACCACCCGAAACTCACCTGAGGCCCCAGGGACCTCAACCCAAGGCACAAACATATCCTAATACCTAATTCAAACTTGTACCAATCTTCAAAACACCTCAAACAACATCAAATCAACTAAAACGCATCGGATTCAAGCCTAAGTTTTTAAAACTTTCCAAATTTTGCTTTTGATCAAAAACGCAACCAAACCACGTCCGAATGACCTAATATTTTTCACACACAACCCAAATGAAATGACGGAGCTACTGCAACTCTCGTAATTCCATTCCGACCTCTATATCAAAATCTCGTCTATCAACCGGAAATTGCCAAAATATCAACTTCGCCAATTCAAGCCTAAAACTACTCCAAACATCCAAAACTCATTCCGATCACACTTCTAAATCATAAATTACCTACCGAACCTAACTGAACCATCAAAACTCACATTCGAGACCTCTAACATATAAGTCAACATCCAGTTGACTTTTCCAACTTAAACTTCCTTAAAAAGAGACTAAGTATCTCAAAACTTACCAAATCCTTCCGGATTCGATCTGACCAACCCGATACCACAAAACATGGATAACAAAGCATTAAGAAGCAAAAATAAGGGAAACGGAGTGGTGACTCATGAGACAACTTGCCAGTTCGTCACATCACCTTTATATGGAGAAACATCATCTGCTGATTTGGCCTACCCAGTGAGAGCAGATGCAATAACGGACCCAGTTCACAGGAAATAAAACTACCTAGTTCATCTAAAAATGGCATATGAAGAAGATATTTTCAACCCCGTATCACCCGGCGGGTAATAGATAAGTAGAATCCTTCAACAAGACCATATTAAACATTATGAAGAAAAAGCTCGAAGATGCCAAGGGAATATGGACAGAGATACTCTCACAAGTATTATAGGCATATATAACTACCCCGAAGACGAGCACAGGAGAGACATCCTACTCATTGGTCTATGGGACCGAGGCAATCATCCCAGTCAAAGATGGAGAACCCATCCTAAGGTTTTCCCAAGAAAGCGATACAAGAAATGATGAGAGTAGAAGGCAGGAACTCGATAAAGTAGACGAACGAAGAGATATGGTGTACATAAGGATGGTCACCTAAAAGAAGCAAGCAGAACATTAGTACAACAAGAAAGCAAAGGTCCAGCCTCTCAAAGTCGGGGACTACAAACTCAAAGCCAAAACTCAATCGAGCAAAGACCAGCGAGAAGGCAAGTTGGGAAAAAACTGGGACAGCCCATGCAAAATTACAACCAAAGCAAACAAGGGTTCATTCCAATTAGAGACAGTGGAAGGAAAGCAATTGGAGAATAATTAGAACATCAGCCACCTCAAACACTTCAACTTTTAAGAGAAAGAAGTGTCTCCAAGTCGTACTAATTTTCCCTCACTGGGATTTTATCCCATTAGGGTTTTCTCAAGGAGGTTATTAACGAGGCAACAAAAGGGACACTTCGAGTCAAAGTATACGAGGGAGGGACTACTTTTCTCTTTCATGGCTCAACTCTTCAATACTCTTCGAATCAAGCAATGAAGTTACTAGATAGACTGGGACTGGGATTAGGACTGGAACGTTAGACAACACCCAAAGTTTGTAACTTTCTCTAATCATGTAATCAAAGCAATAATGTCAAAGTAATAAAAAAACTTATGTTTATCATAAACACTTGTTGGACCTCGGCCACGATAACAAAAGGTTAAGTTCGACCATGCTCGAATAACACCTATCGGCCCTCTACTACAATTAAAAAAAGGTTAAGTTCAACCACGATTGGACAACACCTATCAACCCTCGGGTGCGATTAACAAAATATTATGTTCGACCCCTCTTGAACAACACTTGTTGGACCTTGGCCGCTATTAACAAAAAGTTAAGTTCGACCATGATCGACCAACACCTATCAATCCTCAGCCATGATTAACAAAAGGTTATGTTCGCCTCGCTCGAACAACACTTGTCGACCCTTGGCCATAATTAACAAAATATTATATTCGACCTCATTTGAACAACACATATCGGCCCTCGACTATGATTAACGTTGGACATCAGCCACGATTAAGTTCAACCCCGCTTATACCACACAAATCGACCTTCGGTCGTGACTAACAAAAGGTTAAGTTTGACCCCGCTCGAACAACACCTATCGGCCCTCGCCCGTGATTAACAAAAGGTTAAGTTTAACCAACTCGAATAACACCAACGGGCCCTCGGCCGCAATTTAAAGAGGTTAGAGTTTGACCAAGTTCTAGTAATACCTATTAGCCCTCAGTCGCAATTTAAAGAGATTAAAATTCGGCTAAGTTAGAATAACACCTATCAGCCCTCGGTCATACCCTAACAATAGGTTAGAATTTGACAAAGTTTGAACAACACCTATCGGACCTCGATCATGACTTAAAGAGGTTAAAATTCAGCCAAGTTCAAATAACATCTATCACCCCTCGGCCACCTTTCAATAAAAGGTTAAACTTAACCAAACATGAAGCTAAATTTGACCAAGTTCAAACCTAACCGATTGGTACGTAGACATACTAGACCCATACGGGCAAATGGGTAATTCGGCCCATTGCTGTTCAACCAAAGAACTTTGATATTTACAAGAACGACGATAACAGTACGAAGGAGTAAAACACACAAAGTACATAAACAAACCACAGCAAATAAGAAAGGTGCAAATGAAAGCAAAAACCAACTTTGATTATAAACAAAGGTTTCTTATAAAGGCTCTTGAAGATGCCGTTAAATATACAAAAAGTGATAGGGAAAAAAAAACTACTTCTGGCCATTGCCATCATGACACACGACATCCTCACCGGCCTGACTTTCAATGCCCTCTTTCTCCTCACTCGGAGGGTATATAGAATCATACTAGGCCTCATCCTTAAGGCGATCTGCAACATCCTCACCGTCCTTATCTTATTCACTAGGACGAGGCGTAGTCGGGTTGTAGCCACAAGAAAATCGTGCCTCACGAGCCTTGACCCGAGCATCCTCAAAGTCTGTAGTAGAAATGGAACCCACCATATGCAACTCATAGAGCACATCCAATCGGTCCTCGACATCAATCCACACTTTATACAGCTCACAAGGAACATTGTGGAAGCTAGAAGCCGCAAATAAAGAAGCCCGCACAAGTAGTTTGGCCTTCTCGACCTCTAGAGTAGTAACTTGATCATACATATAGGAGGTCTCTTTCTCCAACTCTCCAATCCTTTCATCAAGTCGTTATTCTTCAAGCCTCACCAATGAAAAGTCATTCTCTCACTTAAAATGAAGGGTTCGGTTTGTCAATTCAAGAAACTCCACCCTCCTCTGAGCCTCCAATCGAGCTGACTCCGCCTTATCAAGCTCTTCATATTTCTTGAAGACCTCACCACTAAGAGCATCCACCTTGAACTGGCACTCCTCAAGTTGGCCTTGCAGCAGGACCACTTGGGCTTGGATATCACTGCATTGGGCCTTTCTACCATGCTAAGCTCAAGCTCCTCCCCTTTGCTCCTAAATGTCCCTTCAAGGACGTTGTATTTCTCCACAACCAGCATCAGCTCCTCGCCCCTCTTTTTTAAGTCCTCCCTCATGACCCTCACGTCGTCGCCTTCGCAAAGCCGACATCAAAGCTCATGGTACTTCTTATGTCACCTTGTATACTTGTCCTTTCTTCACATAAATGTATTTACGCCTCTTCTCCCGACGAGCACTCTCAATCTCTAGAATAGCCGTCTATAAAAGAAAGAAAAATAATTAGAGCTTACAAAAGAAATTGAAGCGTAAGGAAATGAACAGACGACAGTCGTACTCAACCAGAGAGAAATATCAATAATGTTATTCGACAAGGTATTATCCTTTATCATCTCAAGGATCGTACCCTCAATATTATAACAAAGAGAACCAAGGGCAGGGACTATTTCCTCGGTGTCTACAAGAAGATTATGATCCATTAGGATCGTAATAGTTCTGGAGCCTCCTTCCAACCTCACTTCTGTCACAACCCAAATCGAAGGATGACGATGGGCACCGGTGCTTTACTCAATCGAGTACCAGTGTAACATATCTCTTTTATCGTACTGTAATTGGTAACTGGGACAACATGGCCACAACTCGTAATGCATAACTATAAATGGGAAAGCACTGTACCAATAAACCATCTTTCTTAAAATGTGAATACATATGGGCCATCAAGGCCTATTACATACTATACAAAATGAACCTCTGTCTACAAAGCCTCTGAGAGTATTAGACATCAAATGGGATAGCGTACCGACCTACCCATAAGTTTGTAGCAAAATTCTAGCATGATAACTCATACACTCAGTTGCACTCCGAATAAGGTAGAGTCTTACTGATCCTTCGTTGAATGCTAACCTCGTCTACTATGAGGGCTTGTCAAACTGATTGTCTATACCTGCAGGCATGAATGTAGTATCCCCAAAAAAAGGACGTATGTACGAATAATGTATCGAGATATAAATAAGTATATAAAATACATGGAAGAAATGTGGAGTAAATGACTCAACCTGTAAAGTCTGGATAACCCTGTAAATCATGAAATACTTAAAGTGTCATGTATATACGTATGAATGTCATGTCGTACATAGGTATATGTGTTCATAACATCATCAAGCCTCTGAAGACATCCCATTATATCATCTCGGTCATTGTGGTCAAAATTATCAATGTATACTAGCTGATCAGGTAGTGGTATGTATATAATACCGTAAACTTCCCATATATATATATATATATATGCCAACTAGTCATGGGTTAATGTACATGTATAAATGAATACAATACATGAGAACTACGTCAACAAAATCTTTCGGAATGTCATAAGTCCATCATGCTTCTAATTAATGTCACAAAATAAACTTTATCAACTTACGTATTTTCTGAGACCCATGAATAGAAGATGTAATAATAAGACATATGGGAATTCCATAACATAGGCACCTCTAATACTTCTATAAATAGAGTCATTTATGAAAGTTGTGCATTTGCTTGTTTTGTTTGTGTCGTATAGATCATGCCAAAAGGAAAGAAGGGATAGCCTTAGCATACCTGAATCAATTCTCTTAACAATCCCTCCAACACACATTGACTACAATAAAATATGTAACGGTGGATCGAAGTAGAGGAAAATATATATGATATTCTTTGAGAAATATTGCACCGTACTCCCTTAAAATCGTAAAATCCCGTTGCTATAATATTACGTAGTCTCGTATGATTTTTGTTAGCAAAGTCACATTGATAACATATTGAATGAGTTGATGAAGCTTCCTTTGTCATTGTAGAGATTCAAAAAATGAATTAGAAAGGTTTTCTTAACCTTTGGGAGTGGGCCCTATGTTGTGGCTTAGTTGGCCACCCAAATATCTTAAAATGCCACATTGAAGAATGATTTAAGAGTCAAATGTTGTGACTTTATGGCGGACATATTAAGGGGTTAGTCCTTATCCAATACACCCACTTAATTTCTTAATTAATTTGTTAATCTCCTATTAACCAATAATTATCTAATTATCCACATAATTAGGAATTATCTCAAATTACATAAAATAATATTCACTTTTAAAACACTTTGTACACCATAATATTATGGTCATGTGGTACCTTATATGGATCTAGTCCATAAATACCGGTATTATAGTTCGGTTCGTATTTTATCTCAAACGACAAACTTCGGCGAAACTCATTTTCTTAGATTAGCTTACCCTCTCACCTTCACGAACTTGTTTGAAATAGCATAATACTTACAATATCTAAATAATCTTGTCCTTGAACTGAGGTCAATTTTCTTACGACAAGTTCAACGTACAATACTACAGGATGTAACATCGTTATAATATAATACTGCGAAGCGTAACATCAATGTAATACTGTAGGGCGTACAACTTCGAGTTGAGTAAGTCTTTCATCAATCATCCTCAACTTGTCCAAGTCCATATCGGATTCAAATATAATTTCCTCCTCAATAACGGCCTTATCCCTGTCATTACCTGCAAAGGGGGACATCTACTGTGACCCTAGAAGACGAGGCCTCCTCTTGCCTCAAAAGTGCGAGGATATCATTATGCATCCTACCTTCAACCGTCTCCCCCGAGGGGCACATTGATGTACTAACATTCATCTCCTCCTAGTGCGAGACCTCGGAACCCGCCTCGTGACTCTATCCAATATGCAATATAGCCATCTCTCGAAGAACAAATTTACATTCTTCCAAGTTGACGGCTACTAGATTTTATCCTCATGTATCCACGACTCTCATCTTACAAGGAATTAGACTACCGTCGTCAGGAGAGATATCATTGTCCTTATCAATCAGCAAAAGGCATTGAGGAGCAAAAGAAGAGGAAGGAATAGGGACATGTTCTTGGATTGCGGCAGCTGAAGAAGGGGTCGGGACGGAAGCGGCAATAATCACAATAGGGGCAGAAACTGAAGGGGCATCGGCCTGAGAAAGAAATAAACATCAAAGTTAGCAAAATGAGTCGGCATACAACGAAAAATGGAATGACCACAGGCAAATAAGGAAAGTTACATGTCGAAGGAAGAACCAGTCTAAACTTCTTGATGAAGCTCGGCTAGTCGTGGATCCCTATGACATATAGGAGGAATTGCTCGAACCAGTTAGAAATGTGAATGACTAGAAGGGAAGGCTGAGTGTTGGAGTGTTGGCTACAAAGAAAGAAAAATTCCTTCAACTAACTCCAAGTAAGTAAAAGAAAACGAGTAAAAAGAATAAACGAGAACTTACGTGTGTAGTTCCAAGCCTCTAGAAAGCCATCAGCATTAGCCACCACGTCCTCGGTCCTAACATAGAAATAATTTAGCCATAATTGGTGATTAACCTTATCGTCCATCTTCACCACCAAAAAAGTTTCTCCATAATGGCGAAGATTCAGCAACATCCCCTTATAAAATCTAGGGGTGAAGATATGAACTAAACGCTGCAACGTCAGCTCGACCCCTGCCTGCTCGATAAATTTGGTCAGCATCCTAATAATTTTGTAGACATATGGAATAATCTGATCAAAACAAATGCCACAGTGATGACATAATTCCTCCACCAATAGAAGGAGGGGGAACGAATAACCGATGAGGAAAGGATAACCATATAAAGCGCAGTACCCGGGGTGATGAACCTGAACCACATCCCCACCAGCTGGGATCAGTTTGACATAGTTTGGAAAGCCTAATTTGACCTTGAGTTCCGCCAATTCCTTAGGTATCATCTTCGATTGAAAGACTCTAGGCACAACGTCAGGTAATTTGGTAAGGTCGGACCTAGAATCAGGATTGCGGGGGATTATTTCCTCTACTGACGGGAAAGATTTGTCATCAACAATGACATAAGCACCCTCCCCATGAGAGGGAAACACAACTGCTAAAGGAGGAATACGACTCCCTTCACCAGCATGTGACGGTAAGTCAAACATGATGCAAAGTAGTAAAGAAGAATAACGAGCATAAAAGAATGGAGATGGAATAAGGCAGCAGACTGAAGAGGGAAGTTTAGAGAAAAAAATGGCAAGAAGGATAAAACTCTCAAAGGTTAGGAAAATCAAACTTCAAACTCAAGTCCAAAAATCTCAATTTATAGAAATCATGGCGCTCAAATCGAAAATGGCTCATCATCATTGGCACCAGAATAAAACAGCTGATCAAACCAAGGGTCATGCATGAATCGAGGCAACACATCAGAAATATATGTCATAATGATGCTTGATGCCATGTCGTTATTATGTTCCTTGGATAGAATAACTCCAACAAATTGCCCGAGAAATGAGAGGTATTCGAATTTTGCGGCCCACATAGGTGTGCCCTGCTCGGAACGATGATTACGACTCTTATAGCCTATTCAATAATTTTGACCGAAAATGATAATTATCCCCTCATTAAGTTCACCTTCGAGGATGAGCTCAATAAGCAGAGGGACTAACTGTATGGGTCAAAAATTATATCTAATATGATTAAGTCATGTTAGCATAAATAAGGCATTCATAGGCCGCCATGTGTCATCAATGCGACTTTAATAGAGACCAGCCCAAGGTCGAAGTGGCTCTAAAAATAATGAAAATTTCGGTCGAAGAGTCAGTAAGGATTAAGGCCGAGGAGTCATCAAAGATCAATATTGAGGTCTAACATTCTTAACATAGTTATAATGATTAGTTTCAAGATAGGACACTAAAGAGAATATTCTAGTGAATGTTCTCTGCACTATTGCTATTAGGATTTCTAGGAATAAGTTGGATATAAATAGAAAGAGATACAATGATAAGGGACAAAATATATTTATTTATAAAAAAACATATTGACTTTATAGAGAGAATATGGTCCTATTGCAAGCATATAAAAACTATATTTTTACGAAGATTCTTCTCTAGCATTTTCACTAGATCTAAGAACAACCTAAGTATTCAAAAGCTTATCAATCATTCATAATTGTAAGAGAGAATATCCACTGAGCTCATCCCTTTTTGGTGACTCACACATTTTATTTACTTAAATATCATTTATTGTTATTTATTACTATTTAGTGCCATATTCCATCTTCTTGGACCATTGAATACTGTTAACATTGCTTATATTCATTGTCATCCGGACAAATATACTAGTTATTCGTCACAACACTGATAGTTTGGTCTATAGGATATTATTATCAACTAAGATTAATTCTTCTTTATTCAAATATAATTGGTTAAACTAATATCTATATTTTTGGTTAAACAACTTTGGTTCGATTTTTCGAATTTTTATGAACAACTTTAGTTGCAATTTTCCTAGTTGTTTGATATAAAATGATGTTTTCTTCTTTAACACTTAGAATACTGATAATTGACGTAAAAATTTATCACAATGTCAGTTACACCATATTTTTCATATGAAGTTGGGCCGATCAACACTGCCCTTTGCTTTTTCTGCCTTTCTTTTTTCTGTATTATGCTTAAAATTAGATCTTAATCAAAGATTAGTGCCAAAAGAAATTCAAATTTTACATGAAAATGTGTACTTCTCTAGCTATTTTAATTGAGAAATCTCTAACTGGTTAATAAATATCTGGAATAGAAAAGGATATAGTTGTTTGACTCAAAAGATATAGGAATCCCTTTGAACAAATCAATTAAAAGAAGAAGGGGTAAATCTTAGCCAACCGCAATCATTTCCAATCAAAACATCAAATGAAATTAATAAAGAAAATACATCATATGGAAGGTGTATGATCAATCTTATTAATATCGAATATCGTTCTTCTCATCAATTGATGAGAAGGTAGTTTTACATCCCTCTTCCGGGGAGGACTCTTGGTCCTTTTGTTTTTTCTTTCTGGGTCGCAGTCCCCCCCCCCCTCCCTCTTCTTGGAAAAAACTACCTTTTATATCTATAGTCGAGACCCCTATCTATGATTTGACTCGATGCTTTATCGCCATTGGTGAACCTTGACTGCTAATTTAGGTAATACCATTCCCGATTCATCGGACATCTTAGAGGGAAAATGGAGTGGTCTCTGTTGATATGTATCTCCCCCTTACCGGGTCGGAGTAGTGGGTGGCTTGGTTGTGGTAGTCAGATTTTGACCAACACAGTTAGTCCCTCCGTTTGTCGGGGTCGTTCTATGTCAGACCCGGCAGACGGACCATGTACGCTATGAAGTCGAAAGAAATCTGACTCACGACTTTTAATCCTTAGCCATATTTCGTGAGTTGAAGGTGAAATAGGAATATTTTTTTTAATCTTCATGGACCGTTGCGACTGTTTCACGGTTAAGGCGTCGATTGGAGGCGAAGCGTTGGTTCGTGGTTACCATTATTATGACATATATTTCTGAGAGATCGAAACATTTCATGACCTATCGGGTTCAAATGGCGACTCTTGGGTTTCGTTCTTAGAGAATTTATGTCTCGTATAAATAGGTGAGATTGGCTATTTGATGGATTCACTATATCTTTCGTTTGAGGGAATTCTTCAGATATAGCTTTTCACTGATATCTTCGGGTTTTATCTCATCTTCTTGCTCGTCGAAATTTTTCACTTTTTCTACTTATCACTTCCTTCGGTGCACTCTTTACTCGGGAAGAATGGCTAGCGATTCTCTTCAGGAAAACATTCCTGCCGTTAACCCGTTGTCGGAGGGTACTGTTCAGGTCGCTGGAGGGGCGGATATGGTGGAGGATGAAAATGTTCCTTCGGTGGCAGAGATCTTGCCTTGCCCCGGGGGGGAGGTGATCCACTTCAGCATTAGCTGTGGGGCTGAGCCGGAATCTGTTCGTTCCGTCATAAATGAGAAGGGGATCGTAGAACTAAAATAAAGATGGGGAATTCCGGGTTATGTCGATATGCGGCCGGTGGAGAGGGACGGCCTAGTTCAACTCGATCGTCCTGGGTACTGTGTGTTCTACGCCTACCCTTTCATTGTTGGGTACACCTTTCCTTTTCCCATGCTGGTGATAGATTTTTGCCGTTTCTCAGAAGTGTGCCCTGTATAGCTTTTGCCTTATTTGTACAAAATGTTCATTATGCTGCTCAAATATGCGGAGCTCGCCAGTCATGAGGTCACCCTAAATCATACGCTCAGTATTTTTGCTCCTCAATTGATTCACGGCTCGATGATTCATATACGTCCTCGGGGGTCGAAGGGCCTAGTGGTCAAGATGGATGACCGAACCAATCGTCATTTTTACGAGAAATTTTTCTATGTGCGGACCGAACACCTAGTGGCAATTCTGATTGGATTCCCCGAGAGATGTAACTTTGCACGTAAGTTTGTCTTTTTAGATGATAAAACGTCTGACCGTCTTCCATGAGTACTAAACTTGTCTTGCGTTCGCAGCTGAGAGATTGCCTCCGCCATCGGTCGAAGGGATTCGTGAATGGGTGGAGGCCATTCTTCCCCATATTGCAGGGATTCGCACATGGTTGACTTTTCATAAGTGGTTCAAATGTAGGCCCCTTACAGGTTAGACGGCGCCTCCATATACTGTTCTTTTTTCCTTTCTTATTTTTCATTATTTCTGATGTGTCGTACGTTGATTCCAGGGAAGGTGCGGAGATTCAGGCCCCTTCACTTGGCTGTTTGCCAATCAGCTGCATCCGCTCACCTTATCTTAGTGTCCACTAAATGACCATCTTCGAGGGCTACTTCATTTGAGTCTGCGGACTTAGATACTCCGATAAGGGTCGCTTCTTGGGATGAGGTCCCGAATAATGTTGTTTGCTCGACGGATGAGTCATCATCTACTGGAGAAGAAGAGGTACTATCGAAAAGACGGAGAGTAAGATTTGAAACAGCTCCCCCGACGGTGATTCAATTGGATGATTACCCCCAACGGGATAGGGAGACGGTGTTATGATGGTTCCCCCATGGGGGAGGAGCGATCTATTGGAGTTGAGGGTGTTGGTGATCATCAGTCGGAAACTCCTGCTGCCGTCTCAGCCCAACCAGAAGTCCCTGTCGCTGTTGATGATCAGAATCTTGTCGTGGTAGCGAACCAAACTTCTGCAGCTGCCGTTATAACCTCAGACGTGCCCTCCTTTTTGGCGGTGGCTCGTATCTCCTCTTCATCAGTAGATAGGGGAAAAGGAATGGTGGTTGATGACTACGAGTCTAAGTCAGATCTGGACCCTGATGATGTCAGGATGTTCGAGGAGGGCGTTACTCGGTCGGTGGTTACTGCGGGGGGCTCAGTCCATATACTTCAGATCCCTTCAAGTGTTAACCTATTGGCGGAAGAGGAAGACTTGGTGCTGCAGTTCAGCTTGCTATGCTCTGAGGCTGAAAAAGAGTCCCTTCAGGACGTCCATGATGCTGAGTTGAGGGATGAGGTGGTCGTCATGGGCTTAAGGGTACGTTTGATAAGTCCCGCTATTTCGGGGATGTTATTTTGACTTTATCAAAATAGAAGCCCGTCGTCGTTCGATCGTGGTCGAACTCTTCTTTTTATATAGCGAAGGCCCTTCGCCTTAAAGGGTGTTATTTCGATTTTATCAAAATAGCAGACCGTCTTCGTTCAATCAAGGTCAAACTCTTATTTTCATTTGGCGAAGGCCTTAGCCTTAAAGGGTGTTATTTTGACTTTATCGAAAAAGCAGCCCATCGGCGTTAGATCGAGGTAGAACTCTTCTTTGCATTTGGTGAATGCCCTTAACCTTAAAGGGCTCGTCGTTGTTCGATCAAGGTCAAATGCTTCTTCATTTGGCGAAGGCCCTTAGCCTTAAAGGGTGTTATTTCGACTTTATCGAAATAGTAGCCCGTCATCATTTGATCGAGGTCGAACTCTTCTTTTTATTTGGCGAAGGCTCTTAGACTTAAAGGGTGTTATTTTGACTTTATCAAAATAGCAGCCCGTCGTCGTTCGATCGAGGTCCAACTCCTCTTTTCATTTGGTGAAGGTCCTTAGCCTAAAAGGGTGTTATTTCAACTTTATCGAAATAATATCCCGTCGTCATTCAATCGAGGTCGAACTCTTGACTTTATTTGGTGAAGGCCCTTAGCCTTAAAGGGTGTTATTTTTAACTTTATCAAAATAGCAGCTCATCGTCGTTCGATCGAGGTTGAACTCTTCTTTTTATTTGGCGAAGGCCCTTACCCTTAAAGGGTGTTATTTTGACTTTATCGAAATAGCAGCCCGTCGTCATTCGATCGAGATAGAACTCTTCTTTTTATTTGGCGAATACCCTTAGCCTTAAAAGGTGTTATTTCGACTTTATCAAAATAGCAGCCCATCGACGTTCGATCGAGGTCGAACTCTTCTTTATATTTGGCAAAGGCCCCTTGCCTTAAAAGGGTGTTATTTCAACTTTATTGAAATAGCAGCATGTCATCATTCGATCGAGGTCGAACTCTTATTTTTATTTAGCGAAGGTTCTTAGCCTTAAAGGGTGTTATTTTGACTTTATCGAAATAGCAGCCCGTCGTCGTTCGATCGAGGTCGAGCTCTTCTTTTTATTTGGCGAAGCCCCTTAGCCTTAAAGGGTGTTATTTCAACTTTAACAAAATAGTAACCCGTCGTCGTTCGATCGAGGTCGAACTTGTCTTTTCATTTGGTGAAGGCCCTTAGCCTTAAAGGGCGTTATTTCGACTTTATTGAAATAGCAGCCCGTCGTCGTTCGATCGAGGTCGAACTCTTCATTTTATTTGGTGAAGGCCCTTAGCCTTAAATGGTGTTATTTTCAACTTTATCGAAATAGCATCTCATCGTCGTTCGATCGAGGTCGAACTCTTCTTTTTATTTAGCGAAGGCCCTTAGCCTTAAAGGGTGTTATTTTAACTTTATCGAAATAGCAGCCCGTCGTCGTTCGATCGAGGTCGAACTCTTCTTTTCATTTGGTGAAGGCCCTTAGCCTAAAAGGGTGTATTTCAATTTTATCAAAATAGCAGCCCGTCGCCGTTCAATCAAGGTCGAACTCTTCATTTTATTTGGTCAAGGCCCTTAGCCTTAAAGGGTGTTATTTTCAACTTTATCGAAATAGCAGATCATCGTTGTTCAATCGAGGTCGAACTCTTCTTTTTATTTTAGCGAACGCCCTTAGCCTTAAAGGGTGTTATTTTGACTTTATCGAAATAGCATCCCATCATCCTTCGATCGAGGTCAAACTCTTATTTTTATTTGGCGAAGGACATTAGCCTTAAAGGGTGTTATTTTGACTTTATCTAAATAGCAGACCTTCATCGTTCGATCGAGGTCGAACTCTTCTTTACATTTGGCGAAGTCCCTTAGCCTTAAAGGGTGTTATTTCGACTTTATCGAAATAGCAGCATGTCGTCGTTCGATCGAGGTTGAGCTCTTCCTTTTATTTGGCGAAGACCCTTAGCCTTAAAGGGTGTTATTTTAACTTTATCGAAATAGGATCCTGTCATCGTTCGATCGAGGTCGAACTCTTCTTTTCATTTGGTGAAGGCCCTTAGCCTAAAAGGGTGTTATTTCCACTTTATCGAAATAGCAGCTCATCGTCGTTCGATCGAGGTCGAACTCTTCTTTTCATTTGGCAAAGTCCCTTAGTCTTAAAGGGTGTTATTTTGACTTTATCGAAATAGCAGCCCGTCTTTGTTCGATCGAGATCGAACTCTTCTTTCTATTTAGCGAAGGCCATTAGCCTTAAAGGGTGTTATTTCGACTTTATCGAAATAGCAGCCCACCGTCCTTTGATCGAGGTCGAACTCTTATTTTTATTTGGCGAAGTCCCTTAGCCTTAAAGGGTGTTATTTTGACTTTATCGAAATTTCAGCCCTTCATCGTTCGATCGAGGTTCAACTCTGCTTTACATTTGCCGAAGGCCCTTAGCCTTAAAGGGTGTTATTTCGACTTTATCGAAATATCAACCTGTCGTCGTTCGATCGAGGTTGAACTCTTCCTTTTATTTGGCGAAGACCCTTAACCTTAAAGGGTGTTATTTTGACTTATCGAAATAGGATCCCATCGTCGTTCGATCGAGGTCAAACTTTTCTTTTCATTTTGCGAAGGACCTTAGCCTCAAAGGGTGTTATTTCGACTTTATTGAAATAGCAACCCGTTGTCGTTCGATCGAGGTTAAACTCTTCTTTTCATTTGGCGAAGGCCCTTAGTCTTAAAGGGTGTTATTTCGACTTTATCGAAATAGTTGCCCGTCTTCATTCTATCGAGGTCGAACTCTTCTTTTCATTTGGCAAAGGCCCTTAGCCTTAAAGGGTGTTATTTCAACTTCATCGAAATAGCAGTTCATCGTTGTTCGATCGAGGTCGAACTCTTCTTTTTATTTGGCGAAGGCCCTTATCCTTAAAGGGTGTTAATTCAACTTTATCGAAATAGCAGCCCGTCGTTGCCATCGAGGTCGAACTCTTCATTATATTTGGCAAAGTCCCCTAGCCTTAAAAGGGTGTTATTTCATCTTTATCGAAATAGTATCCCGTCATCATTTGATCGAGGTCGAACTCTTCTTTTTATTTGGCAAAGGCCCTTAGCCTTAAGGGTGTTATTTCGACTTTATCGAAATAGCAGCCCATCGACCTTCGATCGAGGTCGAACTCTTCTTTTTATTTAGCGAAGGCCCTTAGCCTTAAAGGGTGTTATTTCGACTTTATCGAAATAGCAGTCCTTCATTGTTCGATCGAGGTCGAACTCTTCTTTACATTTGGCGAAGGCCATTAGCCTTAAAGGGTGTTATTTTGACTTTATCGAAATAGCAGCCCGTCGTCGTTCGATCGAGGTTCTTCCTATTATTTGGCGAAGACCCTTAACCTTAAAGGGTGTTATTTTAACTTTATCGAAATAGGATCCCGTCGTCGTTCGATCGAGGTCGAACTTTTCTTTTCATTTTGCGAAGGACCTTAGCCTTAAAGGGGGTTATTTTTACTTTATCGAAATAGCAGCCCGTTGTCGTTTGATCGAGGTCGAACTCTTCTTTTCATTTGGTGAAGGCACTTAGTCTTAAAGGGTTTTATTTCGACTTTATCGAAATAGCAGTCGGTCTTCGTTTGATCGAGGTCGAACTCTTCTTTTCATTTGGCGAAGGCCCTTAACCTTAAAGGGTGTTATTTCGACTTTATCGAAATAGCAGCCCGTCATCATTCGATCGAGGTCGAATTTTTCTTTTTATTTGGCGAAGGCCCTTAACCTTAAAGGGTGTTATTTTGACTTTATCGAAATAGCATCCCGTCGTCGTTCGATCGAGGTCTAACTGTTCTTTTCATTTGGCGAAGTCCCTTAGCCTTAAAGGATATTATTTTGACTTTATCGAAATAGCAACCTGTCGTCGTTCGATCGAGGTCGAACTCTTCTTTTTATTTGGTGAAGGTACTAGCCTTAAAAGGGTGTTATTTAAACTTTATCAAAATAACAGTCATTCATCGTTCGATCGAGGTCGAACTCTTCTTTTTATTTGGCGAAAGCTCTTAGCCTTAAAGGGTGTTATTTCTTCTTTATCGAAATAGCAGCCCATCGTTATTCGATCGAGGCCGAACTCTCCTTTTCATTTGGCGAAGGCCCTTAGCCTTAAAGGGTGTTATTTCGACTTTATCTAAATAGCAGCTCATCGTCGTTCGATCGAGGTCGAACTCTTCTTTTCATTTGGCGAAGGCCCTAAGCCTTAAAGGATGTTATTATGACTTTATCGAAATAGCAGCCCAACATCGTTCGATCGAGGTCAAACTCTTCATTTTATTTGGCGAAGGCCTTTAGCCTTAAAGGGTGTTATTTTAACTTTATCGAAATAGCAGCCTTTGTCGTTCGATCGAGGTTGAACTCTTCTTTTCATTTGGCGAAGGCCCTTAGTCTTAAAGGGTGTTATTTCGACTTTATCGAAATAGCAACCCGTCATCGTTCAATCGAGGTCGAACTCTTCTTTTTTTTTAGCGAAGGCCCTTAGCCTTAAAGGGTGTTATTTCGACTTCCGGTGGGTTAGGAATTGTTCGAGGGAGTCCCAGTCCGCCTTGTATAGCTTGTGCCAGGCAAATTCGAGGCGTTAACGCTTTGTTCCCCGACGTTTGCAGTGTATGTCCTATCATTTTCTTGCTTGGCTTCTGTCGTCTGCCTCAGTGAGGTTGCCGGCAGGGAATGCTTCGGTTGTGTTGAGGTTATCCTGCCCTTCAAGTGAGATTTTCTTATACGCGTTGGCCTGCGCATGGCTTATGTGCTTGCATAGGTAGAGTGGGAGGTGAGGATGTGATGCTCTTTGTTCTGGTCCGGCGGGAGAATGCAGGTTGATGGCCTCGTTTGTTTTGTTTAGTGCATCGGCAACTGATGAGGCAAAGATTTTTTAGCTCGGCTATTCTTTTTCGGCTCTTCTTCTTTCCCTATAATGCTCTCGTTTCCGCGCGGGTTGGGTTTTTCCTCCATGCTCCTTTTGAGGAGTGATGGCATTTTTTATTTCGATCTAGGAAGGACTGGGAAGATTTTCACTAAGAAATCCCCACTGACGACACCAAATTGTTTGACTCAAAAGATTTAGGAATCCCTTTGAACAAATCAATTAAAAGAAAAAAGGGTAAATCTTAGCCAATCGCAATCATTTCCAATCGAAACATCAAAAACAACAACCCAGTGTATTCCCACAAGTGGGGACTGGGAAGGGTAATATGTACGCAGACCTTACCTCTACCCCGTTGGGCAGAGAGGTTGTTTTCAGGTGACCCTCGGCTCAAGAAGGAAACAGGTGACAGAAACAAGTGGCGATATATTAGTACTAGCAATAGACAAATAACAAATAACATAAAATACACAACATAACATAAATAATAAAATAACAATAATATAAGGAATATAAGAAATACGAAAAAGAGGACAATATACTAATATCTAGAATATAAAGCCCTGCATCAGTAGCTGATCCGTAGCCATCCTAAGCTTAACTGCTAACTGTCTAGTCTCACTGTAGGGCACTGTAGAAATATTCCCAACTTTCCCCTAACCCAAAACTTTAATGCTCGACCTCCACAATCCCCTGTCAAGGATCATATCCTCAGTAATCCTAAGTCGCGTCATGTACTGCCTGATCACCTTTCTCCAATACTTCTTTGGTCTCCCTCTACCTCTCCTCGTGCTCAGCACCGCCAGTCGCTCACAAATTCTCACCGGTGCATCAGTGCTCCTCCTCTGAATGTGCCCGAACCATCTGAGTCTTGCTTCCCGCATCTTATCCTCCATGGGTGCCACACCCACCATCTGTCTAATAACTTCATTCCTAATCTTATCCATCCTTGTATGCCCACACATCCACCTCAACATCCTCATCTCTGCTACTTGTATCTTCTGGACGTGTGAGTTCTTAACCGGCCAACACTCGGTCCCATACAATATGGCCGGTCTAACCACTGCTCTATAAAACTTACCTTTTAGTAACGGTGGCACTTTCTTGTCACACAGGACTTCCGTTGCTAACCTCCACTTCATCCACCCCACCCCTATACGGTGTGTGACATCCTCGTCAATCTCCCCAGTCCCCTGTACCACTGACCCAAGGTACTTGAAACTACCCCTCTGAGAGATGACTTGGGAGTCAAACCTCACTTCCACTCCCACGTCCGTCGGCTCGGGCCCAAACTTGCACTCGAGATATTCCGTCTTCGTCCTGCTCAACCTGAAACCTTTGGACTCAAGGGCTTGTCTCCAAACCTCTAGCCTCTCGTTGACGCCGCGTTTTGTCTCGTCAATTAGGACTATATCATCAGCAAAT